>CAJNDT010001424.1:488639-753639 GCA_905221615.1 Symbiodinium sp. CCMP2592
GCTACAGAGACTTGAACACGTCTCTGCTGTTGATGACTGCCTGAGAGCATAAACATCTCAGCTTGACGGGGATTTCGGCAACCCCGCGCGATGTGGACATGCAAGTGCCACGTCAGCCTGGAATTCTGCTGTGGACTTGCATGGACTCGCGATCATCCACCATACAACATGGACCATATACTACAATAGTAGATGGTAGGATCTAAAGCAGCCCAAAGTCCTGGGCCTTCAGACTTACCGGCAGTTGACAAAGGTCCCAGCCAACTAAACGGGTTTTGCGGCTAGTGGTGAATGCCACCTCAACCCGCACCTAAATCGAGTGTGAACGATCATGGCAAGATTCTCGTAAGCTGGGAAAGCCGGCAGCCTTGTCAACCGACCGACTGCACTGTCATCCACAGCCTGGCTGCTTGGCCCATTGCACATTTCGAGGTTTGTCTGCTTCGTAGGTCTTGGAAATCAAAGGCGTCTTGTATACGATGGAGGCTCCCATGCTGTGGTTCGAACTTTCCAAAAACAACACATGCAAGTTCGCTGCTACTTCCTGCCAGTTCATTGGAATCCGGCTGCCTTCGATAAGGCGACTTGGTGTAATATAGGGACGGTGTAATCTAGGTGCCTCAAGAATCACAATAAGATCCTAGTATACTTATACCAAGGAACCTGGAAGGAGTAGTAGTTGTCGTCGTAGTAGTAGTAGTAGTAGTAGTTCTTCCGGCCCCCGATGCCTAAGCCCTAAGCCCTAAACCCTAAATCCCCAAACCTCATCCAAGACTCAGGTCGAAGATCAGGGCCTAGATACTCAGAATAGGGCTCTAGTTTACTTGTAATGAAGTTTCTAACCCTTCGTTTTGCAGCCGGGCTCTTAGTGTCACCGAGCGAGTCCGCCCAGGCTCTGAAGCTCAGTTCTGCTTAGAAACCTACCCCCTAAACCTTAAACCCCATAACCCTAAACCCTAAACCCAAACCCCTAAACCCCATAACCCTTAACCCTAACCACTAAACCCTGAACCGCATAAGGGACCATGAAAGACCCAACAGCCCTCGTCTGGCCTCGTCAAGGCTTGGCCAGGGAAGCTCCGGATTCGCCAGGCCTGGCGAGCCGAGACACCGAGACACTCGGCTTTCGGCTTTGGGTCTTTGCTTTTGGTCTTGCGCGCTAGGGTTCAGGGTCTAGGGGTTTAGGGTTTAAGATTCAAGGCCTTCGTCTAGGATTTCTTTTTTTGAGGGCCCTTTTCCTCCCTGCTACAGTCGGAATACCTAGTAGGTAGAGCCTGGTATGAGGACCTGCAGAGGACGACAGAGTGCTGACAGTAAGAGTAAGGTTGTAAATTACATCCATACGGTCCCGAGGTCCTCAAGCACAGCACGCAGCTACAGACTCAGAACCAACTGGACTGCTCTCCATCAGACTAATAATAAGTGGAAATGAACCCGTAGGTATTGAATGAACCCTGAAGCTACCCAGAGCAGTGTGGTTCAGACAAAGTGGCATGTCAAGTACATCGAGCCAGCCTGCTCCAGGTCGACGAAGCAACAACAGGCCACAGCATAAGCTTACATCTAGGCTGTCCAGACCCAGGACCTAGAGCGGCATAGCCAGCAGCAGGCTTGCACACGAGCACCTACACAAAACTTCACATCTCTGTCCTGTAGGGTTTACGATTTAAGGGCTTCGGGTTTAACTGACATCCGCTTCTAAGGCATTTCTCAGCCCAACAACCAGAGATCGCCGAGCCTCGGCGACTCGTGGCATGTACCCGCAAGCTTACTCGAACCGCAGGCTGCACCTCCATAGCGCTGCACCCGATCCAGCTCCACTGCCGGATACTGCAAGTAGTCATACCTGAGATCTTCCGGCCGAATGCATGAGATGCCACAGACATCCACAGACCAGAGAAAAGTAATGCTTCAGGGTATGTCCTCGCAATAGCACAGTGCCAGCTGCGTCTGGGACGAAAGTACAACTCGCCCCGGCTTCGGCCGTGGATTCGGAAGTTGTCAAACTGAAACTCGGGGACCGGCGGTGAAAGGGGGTTAACACAGCTGAGAAGATCGAATGAAACGTTACAGATCACCTAGGGAGTGGAATGCCCGCATTGAAATGCACGTATCATCTGACGTACGAAAAGACACACACACACACACTCAAATGCACATGCGCGCGCGATACAAACCCTAAACCATCAACCCCAAACCCTACTAAACCCTAAGTCGAGGTGCGGGTTCTCGACGGTCGGCACCGCGCCTCGAGGGCCGTTATCGCCTTCGTCCAGCTCGCAGGCTTCCTTCGCAAGCGTATCCTAGGGGCTTTATTAATCAGAATATGAATGGAGTTTTCGATTTTGGTTTCTTTCGTAGCATGGGTATAATATGGAACCCAAATTGTGAATAATACTGGGAACTTAGGAACTATGTCCTGAAGACCACCAAATCACCCGAGCCCAAAGGTTGGAGAGTTCCGATTGTTTTGGGGACCTGTTAAGCGAAGTCTTCCTACACTCCCAAAGACGTGGATTGCTAGGTGCCAACATAACACCACAGACCAGCCCTTGGCCGGCTAAAACGAGCGGTGTCGCACCGTCAACCTTCGAAGGCCAACAATCCCAAACCCGCTCGAGGCACCCCCAGCCGCAGCGACTCGACGAAACGAGCCCACCGATTCTTGGAGATCAACGGCATGGAGGTCTCGTAGATGTTGATGCCACGCGTCCTCGTGCAGCAAACAGGGGCTGGAAGCTGATAGCTCTGTGCTTTCTCGGATGGGCATTGATCAGCCAGAGAGCTGAATGACCTGTCGGAGAATGATAGGAAAGCAAGTCGCCAAGCAATAGATAAAGGTTTTGCAACGGAGTCAACACATTCTGTTGTAGCGACTGTGGTAGAAAATTAGCTACAGAGCCCATGTGCCGATCAGACGAGCATAGCTGGGCAGGAGTGACGACATGCTGGCTTATCTCGACTTGCGGCTGCTTGCAACAGCGCTGCAGTCGTGCATTGCCCCTCGCGTCGTGGAAGATGTCGTTGTAGCGCTGGCACAACTGTGCAACCATGAGATTCCTTGGGGGACAAGCGGGCGTCCGCAGCAGACCTACGCAAATCCCTGCTGACTGACTATAGCTGAGCGTCATGAGGTACACATGCCAACACGCAGCGAAGGCCATCACAAACCTCGGTCGGCAACGCAGAGCTGGTCGTGCATTGCTCGCTCGGAACGTGAACGGGAATGACAAAAGCTCAGGTACAGGAGATGGGACTTCATCTGAAGGCGAAGCAGAGGCTGCGAATCACCGAGCATTATTTTCGGAAACAGACTGGCTTCTGGAATCACAGGGAATTTCACAAGCAAGCGATGCCCCTCTATAGTGCAAGCGGCCATTTCAGCAATGGTTCGTCTGCGACGGAGATCTCCTCGTAGTTATTGCCTCCATAGGAATTGAAGGCCATTGACCTGGATCTTTCGAAGTGGACCACCGAACAACGTTACCTTAAAGCCAGCCTCGAGAGCAGATGTGATACATCCCATGTACATACATACATTGAAAAAACGTACATAATACAGATTACATATACATATACAAACAAATACAAGTTGCTTTGCCCGGCGATCCAGCTGCTGCGGATACAAGTGTCATACGCAGCACAGCCCAAAGAGACATGCGAGAACGCAGTGCCAGTGGTTGAATGAAAACCTTTACACATGGCACAAGAAAATTAAACCCGACAGCGTTGAAGGTTGCTTCTGGCGGAGATCTGTGTCAGATTCCTAGAGTTTACAGGGTCAGGGACTCGGATCGTCGGTGACCCTGGGAATATCTGCCTCCCCTGAACGGGCCCACTCCAGACCACAGAGTAAGCTCCTTCAAAACCGAAAGGCATAGTAGGTGATCTGACTGTCATGTGGCGCGCTGTACATCCCACTACGCAGATACGCAGATCCAGCCGACGGCTCAGAGGTTGGACTTGAAAAAGTGAATTAGTAGGTGATCTGACTGTCATGTGACACTGTACATCCCTCCAGCTCTGTGACTGGGTGAAAATAGACCAAAAGTAAAGAGTCCAACGAGTCCATGATCCATACTACGCAGATCAAGCCGACGGCTCAGAGGTTGGACTTGAAAAAGTCTACCATGTGCTCCATCGCTGCCTCCACATCACGCTTCACCTCTGCTTGACCGAGGTCGCCACGGCAGCACCAGCCGTGCTGCATGTCCGGGAATGTCACGGACTTTCCACCCTTCTTTGCCAGGGACTTGGCGATCGCACCCCCCTCCTTGAGGTTCTCAGGGTCGTTGCCAGCTGGCATGAGGAGGACTGGCATGTTGACCTTGTCCATCATGGCCTGTTCATCTCCGCCGAATGCCCCTTCCAGCCGTGTGCTGGGATGAGGTCCGACGCCACACTTCAGGGGCACACCCATGGAGGCAGACTTGCAAAATGCCCAGACGCCCCAGCAAAAGCCAACTGCACCCACACTGCTGCAGCCCTGATCTTGCAGGTGCTTTACGCATGCCTCGATGTCCGCACCAATGTTCTTGTCAAAAGGAAACTGTGTAACCCAGCCCATGATGTCCTCCTTCCCCACGGCAGAGTCTCCGTAGAAGGGGTCTGAAAGCAGCACTCTGTACCCCTGATCGGCCAGGGTGTCTGCGATGCCCATGAGCCTACCTTGGTTGGACGACCAGCCGAAGATGTCGGGCAGTACCAAGATGGCCTTGTCTCCGGTGCCCACGCTGTATACTGGCAGCTCGCCTATCTTTGTCTCTGTGCCCTTGGGCTTGTAATCATCGGGCTTCTGGCAAGCTGGCCAGGAATCTGGGGGGCAGCAACTTGCCATCGATCCACGAGATTGAGGCAGGAGACAGGAGGCCTAAAGTCTGACTGGAGCCAAAATTGCAAAAATGGCTACGGCGCGTTGTACAAGATTTCGGTGTTTGCAATCATTGCAGTCAGTCAGCAATTAGGATGTTGCTGGTCTTCCGTTGCTCATGTTGTCGCTTCCCCGCGAATGCCCCCAAACCTTGATTCCCTTTCATCCCAACAACCTAAACCCAGGCTGTCCTGACCACCAAGCAATGAAGGCTACTCTCGAGCCTCTGCCTTTACGCTCTGCGATGCTACGATTCCCACGTCGCCTGAGCTAAGACCCCTGAAGACTTAACATATCCAGCACCCAGCGGCAACATCGACTCGAAAGCCAAAGGCCAACCGAAGAAGTCTCGCAGCCTTGGAGTCACAGAAGCGGGGGGGGGGCAGTTTTACGCGGACTACATCGGTCCTCCACCAGAGCTGTTGCCGGCCTAAAGCATGCAAGCCTCAAGTACAGCCGAAGCAACTGTATGGAGTTCGTGCCCAAGGACTGGGGCAAGCAAGCCACCTGCTCTTGGGCGGTGCTTCTTCCGATCTGTGGTGGATGTTGTCATTGTCTCGGGTGGGCTGAGTCCACAATGATTGGCCAAAATGATACTGTCCGATTGTGAGAAATGTAGGTTCTTGACTCTGGTCCGAGGTCAGGGCGTCTAGTATAGCCTGCTACAATGCACAATGCTATGCAACGCGGGCTTCGGAAGACCATGAACATCTCTGCCCAATTGACGATGCCAGAATTCACCGAGCCACAGCCGAAGCGAAAGCTGCTGTGAAAAAGATCAGAACCGCCACATACAGAAGGAACTCCCACCTTGGTGGCCGTGCAAAATGAAAGCCTAGAACTAGAAGTATCTGGCGATGAAGTGCTCCAGCGGTACAAGGGTTGTCAGAAAAACTAATGGCAAAGCTGGCATGTGACATCGCGCTTATCGGCGCACGATTCTGCAATCATGAATCCCGTCCCATTGCTTCCTGAGCCGCACGAGGCTGGCACAGATCACACTGAATACCGAGAGCTGCACGTTCAGGTGCACCAACCTTGGCATTTGATAAGGCCCGGTTTACCGCATGATCATGTCCTTCCAATCTATCGTCCAGTCCGGTCCAGAATCTAGAATCTAGACCTAGCAGGGAGAGTACACCCCTGGCCAGAGCCCAGGATGCAACACAATGAACCAATGCAGTAATATAGAGGTTTAATAATTAGAATGGGGTCTTGGGGCGCATGATACTACCCCCAAAGTAGTACAGGTAATATTTAGGCCCCTGTGTCCACACTTCCTGTGCTTCCCGGGAGAAAGGATGTCCAAGCGGCTCCGAGGCGAGCACGAAGTAGAGGAGCATCGGGAAAGCAGCGAGTCGGTTGTAGGAGTGCGTCAGAGCGCCTCGAATGCTTGCTCTGTGCCTCTAAGCTCTCTTAGTATAGTGTAATATACCCCCAAACCCTATTCTACTTGTTAAGGCCCCTGATTTCATTGAGTTCTCTTGAAGGTGGAGGTTGCACCCCGTTCGCTTACCCGAGGCATGTTCTCTCGGTCTGGGCCGCGACATGCTGCCTAACAATTCGCCGACGTCCTGAGCCTCCTAGGAACGCTCTTCGGAATACTGTGGCAGCATTACTATAGTACTACACCGTTTCCGTGTGTTTATTGGAGACTGGGGATGGGCCAAGAGCCGGAAGGCCTACCTTATGAAACCAGACACACCCAGACCTGCATTGCCGTCGGTAAGAGCCACGACTAGTGACGGCATCCCCTCGAGTCCCAGTATCACTTCACAACTCTCGGAAAATACACCGCAGAAACGCGGTAATCACTGCCACTGAGGCGCAGTACCATTCGCCATATTCACAGCAATCCGTAAGCCAATCGCTACCTGTGCAAGCATGCCCTCGAAACGAATTAACACTGGCTGAACAGGATGCGAAATGACCTTCAGCAAGCGCTCACACTGTCCGTCCTCAAGCCGATCGCTGAAGCGAACATTAGCACCTGTGGTCACAACCATACTCGGTCCGTTCCGATTTATGCCCTAGGCTCGACCAGGGGTCCGTGTTTACGATTGCGGAGTCACACCCTCAGTTTCAGCCCGAGTGCGGTTTGCAAAAGACCCGATTGCTTGCCAAGCCACTGACAGAAAGGCAGTGAAGCACAGGCTCGCAGCAGAGCATACCTTGCGCATTGAGTGACTCACTTGTATGACTAAAGCAGTCTTAGTGGTGGGCACAGTGTCTTTTGGGCTGGACACTCCGCAGGAACAGACGCGTGCATCGGGACAATGTAAGGCAGCATTTGCAGCAGGATTCGCAGTTTCAATTTGCGCAAGCAAGTCGGATACCCTCTAGGTCCAGGTCTGGTTTCACGTGAAGTGCCCACCCTGTGCAGAACGAAGTCATACGGTTGCAGGCGCCGGCCGAACATGTCGAGACACATGCGCATTCAAACAGAGACAGGCCCACAGACGCTCAGAACCACAAGTACATACAGATACACATATAGCCATGCGCGTGTGATATCATGTGCTCATATCGTTAACCTACCATAATAATACATCGTACTATGGAATATCATCGCTTATTCTCGTTCCCGTTCTTGTGTTGTAACATTCTATCTCATGGTACCTCCTGGCATACCAAAAAAGTACTGTATATATATATATATATATACACACACAGTCTCTTATGTATGCGTGTATACTGTATACATGTACACATGCGCACACAAGAACTCAGATCCCCAGCCAGCTGAACCAAGAGGTCGTTGGACTCACAAGTCAGCGCAACCGCCCTCATTATTCACTGCTGCAGCTATCAAACCTTCCAAGATCATGCCCAGGCTGCAAAGGAGAAGGAGAATCAGAATGGCTTCGATCATCTCCTGGCGTGTCCTGGGATCAAACGCAGTCCCGCGCAAGGGCTTCACTCTTTCCGGCAACTGGTGCGTTCAGGGCCTTGTAGTCTTAACATGCCACTTCACTTCTTCACTTCTTCCTGCCGCCACCACTTTACAAATCCTCTACCAGCAAGGTCGTGTAGGATTAACTTCCCACGGCAGGAACAGCCGCAGCTACGACCCGGGCCCATGTTCCCAGGATATGCATAAGATCGAAGAACCTTGAAACCCAAGAACTGAAATCGGCTGGAAGTTGAGCGGCTGTAGTAGGTAAGCCGGTACATGCACGCACCACATGAGCCGTCTCATCTGCCTGGCCGATGAAATACAGCGCTTGCGGGAACAATCAGCACTTATCCGCCCGCCCAGACTGAGTCTTAGTCTGAGTTTGGGACTCTAAACTCCAGAAACAGCCTGATCTGATGCACATCGAATGAGGGCCTGCTGCTTCCACACTTTCAGACGTCACGCCAAGAAACTCAACTTCTAGTGCTCAAGCATCCCCGGGTGCAGGCTCAAAGGTTTGGAAATCTGACAAACCCCTTCAAAGCCGGAGCGTGGGAGCCACGCTAGATCAGCCGAGCCCACCTGCGGCGAACAGCCCGGTAGGTCTGAACGGCGTGCTTGGCAAAGAGTTGGCCGAGGCTAAACAAGTACCTTGACAGAGACAGAGACTGCAGGGTTCAGGCTTATGAAGTTGACTTCACGGCGAAACCGAGGGCAAAGCAGATGATGATGCTACCCGCAGGTGCATCACTGATCCAGGGGTCATTGTGCAGTTTGCCCTGTTGCAGGTCTGCAAAGCCTGAAGATGCCCCAGAAACGGAGTTGCATCTGTGACAACTTTTGCAGAGGTGAAGTGATTAACATGAGATGCAAAGATTGTTTGTGGTCGAAGTCTAGCGCTCGATGGCATCACATGTCATATGAGTCGTGAGCACCGTCGACTATTCTGCAGTCCGGAGGCAGGAACGCCCGGCATGCAATCACAGTGAATCGCTCGTCACTGTGAACATCAGTCGTCACGATGCCATACTGCTCGGCCAGGCAGAACACGACAAGGGTCACCTGCCAAGACTGCAACCTGCGCTATGGCTACAAGACACTACTCCCCTGTGACATATTCGCAACGTGCAAGATATCGTTTCGCACACCTCCGTCAGAAACACTACAAGCAGCGATGTTCATGCACTTTGGCTCTTCAGCCATTTCATTATAGCAGATTGACACACCTGTCAAAGACCTAAAACGCTAGCCTCCAGCGTCTGAATATATCCAATGCACAGACGGCATCTAACACCACATGCAGTCTCTCGTCCCACTGAGGGACAGGCGCAAAACCACAGCTTCGTGAGAGCCCACGGCAAACAACAAAGCCGCACCCACAGCAAGTCGGCCTGGCGGCGAGTATCCGGATTCGAGATGACACTCTGTGCGAGATTCAACCCATCTGTCTGCTATTGACACAAGGAGGAATGCATCCAGCTGGAGACAGTGACAGATAACACCGAAACACCTCAAACCGTGTCCCTCCATCTTCATGGGTGCACGCGCAGGAGCGTGCGAATGGTAGCTGTTGGCAGTCCCCGGTCAGAATTTTCAAGGGAAACCTGGAAGATGGCGGAAGGGTGGCACACGACTTCTGGGTCGCCGTGCTTGATCCTTAGAGGCAAAGCTTGTTGCCTCCTTGACATGAAAGCCCCAAATGGCGGGTGCCGTGGTCAAGTGAACGACTTCTCTAGTGTGGCCTTCAGCACATCACCGGTCGCCTCTCTGAACCGGAACAGCCCTGTAGCTTTGCTTCGAGCACAGGAGCAGGTCCAGCAGCGAGTTGGTAAGCAGGCCCTCATCGCTAACGAGCATGGAGCTGATATAGTAGTTCACACGGCGCAGGCCTGACAGCAAGCAAAACCTCACCCAAGATTGGCGGCACCTCCCTGCACTGGGGCAGGGATGATGGCAGCCCCTGAAGCGTATATACCTTCTATGATCGGAAGCCTTTTCAAGCTTCCCAAGGCTTTCCTTGACACGCCCAATTCAAAGCAGCCCAAAGACATGGGAGCTGTTGAGGCTCGGGCTTCAGCTTCGAGGGGGAAATGAAACCGCGTGCTGGCCTTCCTTCACGTTCTTCGAACGCCAGATCAGGCCATCCAACAGCGTTGCGAGCAGAGACGGTGCCTGCGGAGACCAAACCCTGAGCCGTGGTGTCATGCCCCTTCTTGGTCTCTGTCACGAGCTGGGCGTGGCATGGCGTGCCTTTCCGACAGATTAGTTAAGGCCCCTTTCATAAACAACGACTACGCCATGGTGCCTTGGTGCACAGCAGGGTGATGATGTCCTTAGGTGCTTCAGGTTCAATCGTCCTCGAACACCGGCCATTTCGGATCATCATTAAACAGCACTCGGAGACGCCTCAATTCCGGAAAAAGTTGCATCCCCAGATTCGGACTGGAAAACAATAGGAGATCAACAACATAGCCCATGCAAATTCTCGGTGCTTACCCCAAGTTCTGCCGCCATTCCGTACATCTCTGCTCCAAGAGTCCGGATGGCGGACCCAAATCGCCTCCTCAGACAGGGGTCGATGATATCAAAAGGGTGGAAGGATCAAGAACCTCCAAAGTGCTCAATATTGCCAGTCTGTCAAATGCTCCCCGGAGAACAAACATGTGAGCAAACCTCCGCGACGAAGAAGGAACCTATCGCTTCTGCGCAACTTCAGTCTCTCAAGTCCAAGTGGCCATGCCATAGTAGTAGCGTCCTCGGTCTGCACGCATAGTGAGCAAGTCCTGATGCAGAGTGTGATTCGGCGGTTTCTAGCCATTCTAGCCGTTTTTTGTGGCCACCGGTAGCATGCTGGCGTGTCCGATCCAGCTGCAAAACCCCACCCGAAAGAACCCCGTACTCCCAGATGAGTTCGGTCCTTGAGGATCGCCCCAGCGGACTCCAAAGCACCCTGACAGGATTTAGGGGAATGGGCTCGTGGTGCTCAGCAAGTGACCTCAATATCGGAAACCCACCTTCTCAATTGCCCAAATCAGTGGCGACATAGACTCGTTGCCGACCTCAGGTCACAAGGGCAACTGGCACGGACTCCGGCACAAGGGCGTTCGATGCGTCTGGGTGTGACTCGCAGCGGCTTGACGAGACTTGTGACAACGTATGGCAACATTGAGCATCTTTGCCTCGTGTTGAAGTGAAGGGCTAGAGGATGCTTGCATCATAGGAGCCTGGACCTTGAGCAAGATCACTTCGCGCTCCCCGCGAGGTGCATTTGCCACGGCAGCCTTCAGTTCCTGCGTGCTCTTCGGGTGTTCGCATGCAGATAACAAAAGGATGACAGCTATAGAGAAGACACTAGCCTACTGCCGGTTGTGCACGGAAGGTTGAAGACTCGAGCGCTCTTGCTGCAACGGAGAGGGGGAAAGACGGGGTGCAGGATGGCATCCCTCAACTTCAAAGGCGGCACTTCTCCGACCTACCTTAAGAAGTCGTCGTCGTGACGATACTGGTGCTCGAAACAACAGGCAGCAGTGCTCCGTCCTTGGAGGTGTTCTTGTTGATCGCAATAATCACCGGTGTAGACCCCTCTGCCAGGGTCCGGATAAAAATCCTGCTCTGCAAGCATGCCACTGCTTGCATTACTAAAACCAGAACGTTTTAATCGCAAGCTACTAGTCTATTACAGTATACAGTATATTCTAGTACGTGATCGTGCATTCGAGCATAAGATAGCATATTACAGCACAGTGTAGCACATCAGAGTATGTTCCGGCAAAATTATGGGAAGTTTATGGCAATATGTCCTGCCGATCAGGTCCAGAGTCCACCAAAGCCCATCGTAGAGAGACTCATCTGGACAGGCTTCCTTGATGCAAAGCCTCAGTGTAGACCACGCAACTTATCTGCTCATCTAGTACACTACGGCGAATTGACATGGATATACATATCATGTGTGTATATGTATGAATATATATATATATATATATGTGTGTGTGTGTGAATATATATATATATATATATATGTGTGTGAATATACATATACATGGTGTAGTATGTGATAGTATACTGAAATATGCAACAGAACTTCTTTGGTCTACTATCATCTATTATAATCCACTATGGTCTAGTACAGTCTGTTACAGCCTATTATTAGCTTTAACACATCATAGCACATTGAGAAAATGAATCAAGTTTATATTTTTATTGTGCATACCACTCCTGTCGAAGGTAAGTCGGGACTTAATGCCCGACGTTGAGAGTCATAGGGTTTGGGGCTTACGGTTTAGGATTTGGGTTTAGGGTTCGGGTTTACTGGTCCACACAAAGTGGTTCGCTTGACATCTAGCCGGGGCACCGTTTGCGCAGCACTTCTGTTTCCTAAGGCTTAACGCTTGGGGAAGAAGATCGCTCATTATGCAGGGTACCCCCATGCCGAGCTGCTGTTGCGGAGCTGGCACTGGGTTTTGCTGTTGGCTGTGGCTAGTCTCTGGCCGCTTCACAATATCGCACCCGACCGGTAACCCAGTAGAACAGGCTCGGAGAGACTCCACCGACTTGTGCCACGGCAATTCAAGCCGAATGGCATAAACGCCGCGACAAAAGGCCGCACCAAGTCCTTCGGAAAAGCTTAACAGGAGGAAATCTCTCTTGGCTTCGCCAGTCCAGTCCGGCTCGAGATCTTTCAATGCTAGTTCTACGTAGCAGGAGTTGATGTTTTGGGCAGGGCAAGTGTTCTCTCAGCGTCGTGTGCTCACAAACCCTGAAACACATTAACATAATCTCTTCAGCCCTACCACGACTGAGTAATTAGCCACGGTATGTAGTTGAACTCCATATTACACGAAACTGCTGAAAACCAAACCCTTGGATTCAATGCATCGATCGGAAACTGACCATTCTCTCCTCTAGATAAGATGCCGGCCCCGGCCGACCGTCATAAGAAGGATATACGATACCCTCGTCGATGCCTGCAAACTTTGAGTTCAATCCGTTGCTCAACACTACTCGCACAAACTACAAGCGTAACCAACAGCCTGAGGGAGACTTCGATGTTGAGGATGCGGGCGATGAATTTTGGCTTTAGGGTTACCAGTGCAGAGAGGGGAATGCGATGCAGGGTTTGTAAAGGGGCTTGTAACCTTGGGCGTCTTGTTACGGCCCAATGAATTCAGTAAGCCCTTGAAGCTGCGAAAAGGAAAGGCTCCTCAGGGACCCCATGACCCGCGTGAAGCAGACCCAAGCCGGACAGCGCGATGACCGCCTCACGAGAGTTCCAGCTGTTGGGTTTAGGGTTTAGGGCTTTCGTGTCCACCGACTAGCTCGGTGATCGGTCAGCAACCAGCAAGCCTTGCAAGCACGCTCCAGAATTCAAGCCCTGTGTAAGGAATCTGGAAAGTAGCATCGTGCTCAGAGCATGACATGCACTGCACTCAATCTGACTCCTTCCGCACCCGCTCAATAATTGCCTCTGCACAAGGAAAACCTCTCAAGTCTGGGCAGGCCACTGACGTCGTGCAACCCTGTCGCCCTTGCCTGGTGGGTCTTGCTGTAGATGTCCCCCATGATCGTCAAAATCCTGACTCCGCATTCTGGGTTGAAGAGCTTTGAGATTGGGAGGATTCTTCATGATCTGCATCGAGACAGCGCCAGGATGAACTAGCATGTCCGGATTGATCCCCGGCAAGACAACAAGACCTTCTTGCCCCGGTCGCTCTAATTGCAAAAACACGCGAAAGGTACCTTCCAACGAGTTATCCTCAAGCCTGAACCCTAAAACAAATTAGGATAAGGCCTAAACCCTTAACCCCGGCGAATCATCCAATACCATTAATCCCAACGAATCATCCAAAAACCGGAACCCTAAACCATAACTCCCGACGAATTATCTTAAAGCCTGCACCATAAAACCTCAACCCCAAGCAAAATATCCCAAAGCCTGCACCCGAAATCCCTCAACGAATCGTCGTATGAGGCACCGTCCCATGATGTACATCAAGCGCTTGTTCGCCGCGCGCAGGTACAGCTGCGACTCCTGCGGCTGCGACATATCCCAACATGATAATAAGGTACAAGAGTGTGTGATAGTTTGCGCTATAGTGCATAAAAGCCACTGCAGTAGACGGTACAGTAGACGATATACTATACTGTTCTAGAGCAGACCATAGAAATGGACGATATTGTACAGTTCTGTAACATGCTGTAGCAAGCTCCGGTATGTTATGTTACCACTTGGAGGCAACTCTGAACTACTGGAACGACGTGCCGCAAAGCGCTGCTTCTTATGCATGTCCTACGGACGTTGCTTCGACAAGAGCACCTCAACCTGACGTGAGCCTCGCAGTTTGCGAAGAAGGTGTCGAAGACCTTGAGCTTGAAGGTGTCGGTAGCTTCCTCCACTGTCCAGGGGAGACATGTCTGGGCGGAAGGCTCCAATGCATCCCGCAACCCCAAAGCTCACGATATCTCACGGCTTCCTCTGGGATCTTCGGAGCATGTCTCAGACTGACTCTGGAGCCTTTGACTATGATAAGGAAGCCTACAAACTTAGGGTACTATATTAGGGTACGTACCCTATTTTCGGAAACTCCCACTTCGGTGACATTGAGGATCCGAGATATAATAACCTCGCAGACGGGAAGCCAATCGGGCTGAGCTCTGAAAACCTAAGGGTGCCCCGCCTCGTCCATGCGTGCAAGAAACGACTTCCTGAGATCGGCGGGCGACTTCAGCTTCACCACTTTAGGGTTTAGGCTTCGCGGATCAAGGGTTAGGGTCTAGGGTTTAGGGCAAAGGGTTTAGGATTCATGATGCCCTCAAGATCGCCTCAGATGATTGAGAACCCCCATCTCGGCTTCCCGTCAAGCTTGCAACTCCTCCAAAGCACCAACCAAGATCCCCTCATCATCGAACTCCTCCAAGATTCAAACACTGATTGTGGTGTGATGCGATCGCCCTTTTCTCCTCGACCTCACACAACCAACAGCTGGGAATCCAGGTACATCCCGGTCTACCAGAAAAGGGAGAAGGCTTCAACTGCTCTTCCTTTGAGCATTGGGGCTCACCAGTTTCCGTGCCCCACCACAGCATCTTGCTATCCCATCATACCCTAAACCTATCAACCCCCCAAAACCGAAACCGGCTATGGTTTCTGCCTGCTTCTCCACAATGCTCCAGAACCAAGACCAGGCGTTCTCATGCTCCAGGCTCCAACTGGAAGGCAGAAGCGACCTCCAGGGGGCCCGGATAATTGGTGTGGTTCGAGTGAAAGGCATACATTACGCGCCACACCAGAGTATACCATAGTAATATGGTACATTGTAGTCAGTACATGTTGGAGTACGGAATCATACGTTCTAGTGCATATTACACTGCAGGAGAGTACACGGCGAAGGTACAAGCTCTGGGACTAGAGCCTTGAAGAAGACACGACCTAGGACCCTTTACCTTTCGAAGGCAATCCCACAGCGAAAGATTTGCGCAACCGCGAAGCTTCGACCAATGTTTTCCATGCAGTTGACTTGAGCCCGCCTCAGGCTGGCGAACATCACGGAGCGAAACTCCTTCAGGTTTACCTGCCCGGCGGTGGGCTCAGCGGGCGGTCATGGCGCGCTTCGGTAGTTGAAGCTTATTCTTGCAGAATTTTTCCTCAAAAGAATGCCTCCGATGTCTGACTCTGGGGGCACTGGGCGCATGATGACCCAAAAACAGTCTCGAGGTCCCACCTTCTCGTACTTTGCCAGCGTCAGAGTGAGAACGTCGCATTCTTCCTGCGAGAGCAAGGGGACTTTTCATCGCTACAACTGCAGCACGATACTGTGAACGCAACAACTTCTGACAGATCCTCAGCATTGGCTGTTTCAACGCCCCCGAAACACCACAGCCCCCTCTCTAGTAGCGCAGAAACATGATCCTAAGATCCTGGACTCGGTCGATGTTGCCAATGTGGGGTACCAGTGACTCCATGGAGTACAGGAGGTCGGCAAACCACATACCTGGGAATTCAGGGACATGATTCGCAACACTATTCCACTGTTCGCAACACTATTCTTTTTAGGTCTCATTGTTTCATGTATGGTACCTGGAAATTTCGAGCTGGCATCTGAACAGCTCAAACACCCGAGTCCAGTACAAGGAAGATCCGCCGTATGCTGGCACGAGTCGGTCGCCTGTACCCATGACGGCAGCATTGAAACCTCAGATGCATGCGTCCACATTGCCTCATTGCAGAGACGTGACAGGTTTCTAAATTTCTAATTGGAAGACGATCCAAAGCGAATGTCGTGTCCGTGGCTGTTTCCTTTATGGCGTCGGGAGGTCTGCGTTTTTTGTTGCTGCTGCCGCTGGGCATGGTGGAAGTTTGTCTTTTGCTCTTGCGTGATGCTGTCTTTCTTGCAGTTGCTTTGCGGCTTTCTTCGGTTGTTGCTGCTGCTGCTGCTGCTGCTGCTGCTGCTGCTGCTGCGGCTGCTGCGGCTGCTGCGGCTGCTGCGGCTGCTGCGGCTGCTGCTGCTGCTGCTGCTGCTGCTGCTGCTGCTGCTGCTGCTGCTTTCCGGGTGTTGTTTCACTATTGCGAGCGGGCGGAGGGCTTGGGAATTTGCTGTTGCCCCTTCGTGACGAGGATCTTGGGGCATCCAGACCCTGCCCGAGGAGACAGAAAAATCCAAAGCCCATCTGGGACCTCCACTGCGGAACCCTACCAATGAGAGTTTTCCTAGCTCTCCGTATCTCCGAGGAACGTGCCATGGCTGCAAAGGTCTTCGGAATGTTCATGTTGTCATCCTTTCTCCACTGCCCATGGGCATCCTCTGTGCACTGTTGTCAGGACAAAAAGCTTGAAATTTACAGCTCAAACTGCACCTACGAGTACTGCGTAGCGACTACAGTACCAGCTATTCGATCTGTAGTGTCACACGCATCTGGAGCGCAGTCTCTGCGAAAGGCATAAAGCATAAACCTGAAGTCTGAAACCTGCCACAGGCAAGAGGAGGCGCATTCTCGCCCTTCTCCATGTTGTTTAAAGCAGCATCTGATTGGTCTTGCTGCGCGTCCTGTGCATTGGGCAGCATACGGATTTCGCACAGCGATTTGTGGTCGGCCTGGTTTGTGTGCTAAACTTTGTGACCGCGTCGCGGCTAGACTTGGGTGCGGCAGTCGGGGATCAAAAGTTGTCAGACTGGGCTTTTGCAATGGCCCGGTGGCCCTGTTCGGGCCCTGCCTGGGTAATCTGACTGATGATGGCGAACTTTTGCCTGCCTTGATATGTGGTAGATACCGAAAACTGCTTGCGAGTGGGAGAGGCGACGGCCTTAACGATGCCCCTGCCTCCTCTGATATACGAATACTTTCTGTCCTACCCCGCTTCCTGCATCCTGGAATCGTGAGCACCTTCTGTTCTCGTTCGAGCCTACCCTTAGGGCACTCTCCTGTCTTCGCGCAAGTTCCCCGATGGTCCTCGTGGCCTTCTCCGTGGCCTTCGGCGTGCTCGTGCTGCTCCTCACAAGGTTTAGAGTTTAGGGCTTAGGGGCTTAGGGTTTCTGACAATTTCAGGTGGCAAAAACACTGTACCCGGTCGAGCTACCATCATGACAACTTCAAGTCGCCCTCTTACAAACCAGCTGACGTCTACAACCGATCGCATGCACCCGATCCAGGAATGAATTGGAAGGCCAACAACACCTGTCTACAGAGTGTCTGCAAGTAATCCTCTGCGTTCCCATCGGCCTGGCGCTGGATGCAGCAAAGACTTCTTGCTTACAGTTGGGAATGCTGGACTGACGGACCGAGGTGGGTGATGCGACCGGGGAGTTGAACGGCGGGGTGCTGGATGGTGAACGAATCAAAAGAAGTCCTGAGCCGACCGGACACAAACTGCGGCTTTGCTGAAAAGATTCGTCTACCAGCCTGCCGGCCCTCCCAAGCAACCGCTGCTGGACCAAAGGAGCTATTCTAGCTAACCTCAGCCTGGGTGTGCTTGAGTCTGAATATTCACACAGACGATCCTTGCAGCGGCATGGCCGCTGAAGCACAAGTCACAACTCAATACCGGGCCTCATCGTCCTCAGTGACGTTTACCTGTTTCGACATCGCCGGAATCTCTAGACGATAAAATGCATTGTCGCTACCTCCACATTCAGTGAAAACATATGGTAATCTCCAGTCGGTGTTGCCGCATTTCTTCAGAAGCCCCACACATCGATCTCTGCTATGCAAAATATTGTTTGAATCATCATATCAACCTTCCACCTTTGGGACATCTGTACCTCTGGCATTCGGGATCTGCTGTTTCAGGCAGGCCGGGCCTCCTTCCAGCAGCCTGTCAGAAGCTTCAGGCGCTGCGCATAATGCCTCTGGTTTAGGGGTTTAGGGATGGTTTAGGGTTTGGGGGCTTCAGTCAGAGATTTCGAGGAGAAGTGGCTCTGACGGCCACGTGTCACATCGCTTAGGGAGACGAACGGCCTCATCATGGCTTCTACGTGCCCAGGAACTCGTGTGTTTTCGCCAGCGACGTACCCACTGCAACGATGATCTGGCCAAGGCCGAACCTTCGCGTCTGAGGGTAAAGATGCGAACACATGTCACATCTAAAGGCGGCTCTGGACGCCATGGGCAAATGCAATACTACGTCGGACATCGCTTCCCCCATCGTCCAACCAGCCAATCCGGAAAGCCTAACCCGGCTGCTAAAGACGCCCAGCAGCTGAAACTCAGGGGTCATGAGCCCTCCCAACTTCGAGGCACACACTTCGAGGAGGATGCCTTTGAACACCTGTTAGGGCTTCAGACCTCAAACGCTTCTCTTCTCGCTTGCAGCAAGGGTTCGTCTCAAGCAGAATGACTAAACATCACGACCCATCCCCCATGGAAGCTTGCAATGCAACATAGACCCCAAAACTTAAAGCCGATGCAGAACTGAATCGAAGGCTGCAGTCGCCACTTCCAGCGTGAACCTCCACATCAGCTGTAGTGATGTCTGCATTCATATGGCGCCTCAGCGGATCTTCCCATCTCAGTGATACCAGTGAGGTAACGCAAATTCGGGTAGATGATCGGATCTTTTGGAGCGGCGAACCTTTAGCTGCCTAGCGTCGCTAGCACTGTGTTTGGACTTGGGCAGCGCTGGCCTGTTTTGGAACAACAGGAACGACCTGGAAGCTCTGAAGCCAGCCGGAAAACATGTTGAAGCAATTGGGTCTGCCAACTATCATCACTGCGACCTATTGAGTTCTGCGGCAACTGTTAGTGTTTTGATGATTATTGTATGCTGATTGTTGTCATCCTTATGGCTGTCCTTATTGACCGCACTATGTGCTATCCGAAGTCGCAACTCCGAGCCCAACGCAACAGGATGGACGATAATTGATAAGTTGAAGCAGTGGCGAAGTGTTGGTTTTCCAAAGGGTCCACAACCAGTTCATGAACCCTCCAATTGTATCAAGACCGACACTATGAAAAACAGATGCAACAACAGCTATGCATGCATCTTTACCAACAGACCACTTTCATCGACATCTGCCCTGACCTTTAAGACTCTAGACTCAAGACTCCAGCCACCTCACCGGTAGTCCTCAGCCTTCAAACCGACAAACCCTAAACCTCTAAACCCTGAACCCTAAACTTTAAAGCCCACGGGGCAGGGCGATGTACTCCAACTTCTTTTGGACCACCTTGGGGTCGCTCAAGGATTGCAGCAACCTCGGATGACCATCCGTGCTGCTATCGGAGGTGTGATAGGGTTCAGGGGTTTAAGGGTTTAGGGGTTTCGGCTATTCGGCTGATGTGCGTCGTCGGACAGCCCATACTGCAACGCGGTGGCAATCATGGAACTGCGTCGAGCCACGCTCAAGATACTCCCTGGACAACATCCTATCATGTGGGTGCCAGTGCAGAATCTCAACAAGCACGTCGCAGACAGAAACGCAGGACTCCATGTACATCCACTCTATGTAAACAAACTTGAAAATCACCAGAAGTGCCACATAAACCCCGCCAGTCACCAAGCTGCTCGTTCAGCAGGTGCCATACCGTGCTAGATCGCTTCCTTGGTCAGTTCTGGAGCTGGAAATCTCGGAGAGGCATGTTTTAAATATGCTGTTCACCAAAAGACCATTCTGTGCCCAGCATCAGCATGCCCCCGGTTCTGGGCAACTCGGCCTTCAGTTTGCCGAAGACCTCCTCGCCCGCCATCTTGGGCCCTCCGAGCCGCTTCTCCTTAAGACACTCAAGTTTGCTTGGGGACCGGGGAGCCTCTTCTCCAGCTGACAGAGAAGGCTTTGAGCCATGGGAACTCGTACCCCGGATTAGCCTTGCGCAGAGTGTCTTCAGATCTCGTTGTTGTATCGTTCGGAGAACCCCCTACGGCGCTTCGTTTCAGTCTCATCACGAGAGTTTCTTGATATTCATCCGAAGCCTTACACTGAGAGCTCCGGAGGACACCGAGTTCCGTAAGCCATGCAAAGTGGCAGTCGTCTCCCAGCCATTCTGGACTTCCTTGATGGTGTAATCATCAAGGTCCTAAGAAGCCGAGCTTGCAACCTCCCTGAAAGGCTCTCAGAGTACAAAGGCGGATGGTACTCTTCAAGCAACGAGCTTTTGTTTTGCGTTCAGGCCTAAACGGTTGAGACATGCTGGGCGATGGATAGATATCCTGCACCTCGTATATACAACTTCAATCAAAGATTCGCCTTGTAGCTTGTCCCTGTTAGTATTTCTAACATTGTACTATATTCCTATACCTGGATTTATGATGAAATTAGCGCACCACAATTTTCAATTAAAGTAGTCAGGCCAACCTGCGGCTAAGCCGAGGCTCGATCGTGGACAGCAGTGTGCTAGCTTCTTCCATGGCGACGGGCAGAATAGCAAGAGAGCGAGCAAGACCAGGACAACGGGAAAAGGGTGCTGGGTTGGTGATTGAGTCTGATTTGAATAAGACTTTCCCTAAACAGCCTTACGAATGGACGTGTCCCAAGGGGATGCCATTCGTCAGATGGCAAAGCGCTTCCGAAGAACAGCCTCCGTAAAGGCCAAGTACCTCTTTGAGGTCGGCAGAGAACTGGAAATGGCAGCAGGGGATTTGTTGTGGATAGTATATTAACATTACATGGAGATATGATGATATGATCGTAACATTATATTCGTCTTATAGCAAACTAGTAAACACTAGGAGCTTCGGACAAGCAGGGCAGCTTGAAGTGGACGCATGTTCGGCGAGCCAGAAAAGACTCAGACTCGAAGTAGCGCACTTCGCATTGCGGATCACCAGCTCCATCACGCAACACTCCTTATTCGTGTACTCGGAAAAGTTACCCTCCTGTACCCGTGCCCCCTGCGTGCACATGCGTCCAAGTCCACATGGGGAGAGCCATTTTCGGCCTTTCGGAGGCTCTTCGAACGGACCATCCAGATCCGCTGGCCTGGAAGGATGAGGACTTCCGCTCGAAAGCCGAAGGTTTCTGTTAGGCATTGAGGGCTGGACTCTGACCTTTAAAGCTGAGGCGTCCTTCGACTTCGAGCTCTATACATTTGCAGAGGTGGTTGTCCTTAAATTCCCGTGGCCTGCAAGTAAATCTTGCTGAGGTCCATAGGGACTTCGCACCTAAACCCCCAGTCACGGATTGTGGAGAGATGCAGGAAAGACTAGGTGCATCATGCCTTCACCTCCCAGAATTTCCCACAGGCTCCCTCCTGCAACGCTCTGAGATTGACTGGAGAAGCGCGGCTCCCAAGGCGTGCACTTCGTGCAGTGCCTGGCCTGTGAGCTTTTAGAGCTTAGTAATTACAATAGGGTTTTGGGGCCCATTATACTATAATTATAACAAAGAACTCCCAAAATAGTATTACTGAGCTCCGAGAGCTCTGAGAGAAAATCGGCGGTGGCGATGCGTAGGTCGCTTCACAGCGATTGTAAATTCAGACGAAGGGTTTGTCAGGGTGTGCCAGTGAAAGCGGCTTTAAATATATTCTACCAGTCTGGTCACATGACCAGCTGGCCGGCGCATCTAGCTCGGCTTGATGTCGGGATACCTCCCAACCCCCAACACATAAGGCGCCGTGTGCTTGCATCTTGTTGCATCAAGCCGGCTCAGAGATGCTTCTGCCAACATCTCCTGTGTTGGTTACATCTTGTTTCAAACTAGGCCTGGGCCTGAAGAAGTTCTGAAATTAAAAAACCGGAGCAGCGATTTCCCCCCCGCTGCCTGAGCAGCACTGCGCTGATTTGCGAAAGCGGACAAAGGCCCTGATGGCGGTTTTCGCCAAATCTTCAAACATCTCCAAATCGCTGCTAGAAAAGCAACGATTCCGCTTCCGGCACTCACCTACCGACAAGAGGGAAGACGCTGTGTTGCCAACAAGTTTGAGCCCTTCCTACTTGACAATGAACGAAACCAGTTTCACAGATTCTGCATGTTTGATTGCTAGCGTGCGCTGCGTGCGGTTTGTGACGTTTCCGTTGGGGTCTCAATGCGGAAACAGCCCGAAAGCCAAGAAGTTTCAGCTGGACTTATGAGTGAGTGTCTAGCGGCTGGGTTCCTCAACAAAAGCACTTACTCCTCGTTCCTGCTGGCTGCATCTGCCATGGCAACTTCTAGTCCATGTTGGTACGTTGCAACTGCAACACAGCATCCGGAGCAGGCGACTCGCACGAGTCATTTAATTCAAACACAGGCCATCCTTCCACAGGTGGGCAGCATGATTGTACTCGCCCAGACTACGTTGAGCTTTCGCAGCCTGTGCTGCTTCGTTCCAACGACTCAGAGTCTCATGGCCAGTGGGCCGTCAGCCGTGCACCTTTGCTCGTGCCAGCAGGATTGGAGGCGGTAGTCGGGCACAGCTGAGTTGAGGTCTCTCTGAGGCATCAAGCAATTGTCGGTGCCTTGCCTGGAAGGCTTTGCCGACGTGTGTTGTTCTTTCCGGAGGTTCCCAAGCTTTTTCTGAGGCTTTCGACTTACCACTGCTTTCACCTGGATTCTAAGACTCTAGTCCTCTAGTCCTGTCATTGTGAAGCGTCGATCCCGTGAACCTCAGTATACTGCTTCCACAGCGACCCGTGGCTGACTTGCGCTGAGCAGTACAGGACATCTGAAGCCCCGATGAAGCACACACCCACATACACACTGACTGCACAGCTGCTTCCCATCAGTATGAATGGCTCACGAAATGTGCTTTTGACCTTTGTTATCTCGTCCTTGAGGCGTTGTTCGTTGCTCGGCATATATCCTACGATGCAAAGCTTTCGTGCTCCTGATGGTACTTTCACATTATGCTTTCTGACTGTCGCCTATCGTCCATCCAGCAAGCCCAGCATTTGGAGTCTCGGGTCGTTGCTGCCTTGACGCAGCTTCGGGTTTACACCGCTCATCTAGGTTAACTCAGCCAAACTCTCCAAGCGGATGTGCAGTCGACCCCAAAGCTTCAGAAGCAAAAGCCGTGCAAACATCAGTTAGTCTACAACCAGCTTCAGTTAAGTCTACAACCAGCTGAGTGCGGATTTCCGCACACAGTCAGCCGAGTCGTGCCAAGGCACTGAGAAAGGGCTCTGATTGCTTTGCTTGATCCCATAGGGGGTCTCATTCAACAGCTCGCCTTCCTCGGTCAGCTCGCCATCCTTCAAACTTAACACCCTCCAAAACCCGGAGAAACTCAACTCCCGGACCTCTCACCAAGAAATCCACAGGACTCCAGGGCCCTGACACCTCTAGGGCCCAGGACCTATTCCCGCTCGCTCCTGGGGGAGCTCGTTGAGGGTTCCTTCGTTGAGCTCCGTGACGCTCCTGGGATCGGCTTATGGAGCTCCCTCCGTCCAGGGCCGGCGTAACAGAAGCCACAGTGCCCTAGGCCCTACAGTATTGAAAAAGGGTGAAGAGCTATGGGCCTGAATAGCTCATTGGCCGAGGGGCAACTCCTCCTCAGCATCCTGCGAAGCGAGAATTCTGACCAGGAGGGGACAGGTTTCCAGACCGTGACACTGAGCAGGCGCGGGTTTGCAGTAGCTGTGTTGTGTTTCTGTGTGTTTCACTAGACTCATTCCACGAAATCCGAATCTCGTACTCGCAAGACATTTCTCCACCATTCACAGCACTAAACACGGTGAAGACGCTTGAGTTGCAGCACGATGCATGACAGAGACCGCGGAATTCCGCACGTTCACACAAGTTCACACTTTCTGTCCTGTGGACTCGTAGCCTCGGAGCTCCAAAAACGACCCTGGCACATATTTAGCAGAGCGCGCTTTCAGGCGATGCGCTTCTCCATCGTCAGCCACTTGATCTTATTATCACACTGGCAACTGTCCTCAGGACACTTGCACGGCGGAAAGATGGATGAAGATCTGCCGCAAACCTGGAAACCCGACTTGGTATAGCACTTTCTGGCCGGCTCGTTGGTCTCCAAGACTGTGAGCTTCACTTTCGAAATGGCGGCTCCCAGCTTTTGAGCACGCATCTCGGCCGCTTCGATCAGCAGACCGCCCAAGCCCCGACCTTGATGGGGGCGGTCGACCTTGCAGTGTGTAATCGTCATTGTCTGGTCTGCGAAAGATGCGTGGATGTATCCTGCCACTGTGTGGGTCTGCTGTGAGACTGCTGGTAGTGTGAAGGCAGACGGGCGAATTCCGGTCGCCATCTCTTCAATGACCTTAAGACGGGCTTCTTCGTCATCTGCGTGCACATTCACGAGAGCCTCCGCTTGCTCTGTGTTCAGATCGCGGTACCACGTCGCATCCTGGTGCAGATGCGCGTGGTCTCCTGCAAACTCTACTTCCGAACAGCGCAGGCGCTTCGAACAGCCTCTCGCATTCCAGCACACAAAATACCTTGGCTCTTCAAAGACCAATCGAAATTGTAACATATCGTAACTCAAGATCCCAGAACACTCACGAAAATGAAACCGTAGTTGGTGGTGTTGGTCTTGGTGTTGTTTTCTTAATTATTGTGTTACTGTTGGTGGTGTCGTTGCTGCGGTCGTTCTTTGCTGTTGTTGCTGCTACTGCTGGCACTTCTTTGTTGTTGTTGTTGTTGTTGTTGTTGTTGTCGTGGTTGTGGTTGTGGTTGTGGTTGTGGTGGTGGTGGTGGTGGTGGTGGTGGTGGTGGTGGTGGTGGTGGTGGTGGTGGTGGTGGTGGTGGTCGTTTTGTTCTTGTTCTGGCTGCCCTGGTGCTTGTTCTAGTCAACAGATGTCTGCAATGGCTGGTGTATGCTAGTCACTGTTAGTTTCAAATCCACACTAACCCACTAACTTGTCCACTGAGATACTGCTGATTCTCGAGCACCACGTCGTCCTCGCTTCGTTCAATGACCGGCTCCGACTCCCCTTGGGCCCACTCCCATTGAGCGAAACGACTTCGAGTTGCAGCACCCGGGCAAACGCAACTCGGAGTTGGCGACGCCTGCTTCCGCTTTCTCTGGGGTGCTTTGTGCTTCAGGGCTTTTAACATGGACTGCGGCGTCTTCTGCTCCTTGGACCGCACCATGATAGATGCAGCACGTTCAATGAGGAAGTCCGCCACATCAAGGTGGCGGTTTTCAATGGCAAAAAAGAGAGCTGTCTTCCGGGCGTGGTCTCGGAAGTTCACTTCGAATCCAACCCGAAGCAGGAAATCTACAACCGCCATGTTACCCCTGGAAGCAGCCCAGAAAAGGGGTGTTTGCCCATAGACGTCTATTTCTTCCAGGTTAACGCCCATGGCGACACATTGCTTGGCCAGAATTTCGGAGCCTCGGCGGCGTCGCGCCGCAATGAAAAAGAGAAAGTTTTGTCGAAGAGCCGAATGTTTCCAGGACATGTCGGCCTCTGACAGGACCTTCTTTGCTTCAGCATAGCTGCCATCGCGGACAATCTCAAAGAGTCGGTCCCGGTCGGCACCGGCTTCATTCGACATGGCCGCGAAAGACACCTCTTGGTTAATGCCAGGCCAATTTTGAGCCGAGCATCTTGCGAAGAAGACTCTTTGAGGAAAGTCATGGGGCCGAAGAATATGCAATGTAACATGCCATTTGCCTGGACAAAACAAAAGTATCGACAGTAGCGGCTCTTCTCAGTGCAAAAAGCAATCCTGCTAGAGCCTGCTGCCCCTTGACCCTCAATGCTATTTACTACGCGCACTTCTGAGCAGAGCAAGAAGAACAGAATCACGTAGCTGCGCAAACATCTTTGAACACGAAAGAACTCTCGCATTCGCTGAATGAACGCCCACCCAAACCGGCTTCGCTCTTCGTACAAGGACCGAGATTCTGGATGCAGGCGTGCTGAAATAGCAAACATTGAGGCAATCCAGAGAACTGAAACGCTCCTTGGCAGCACCTGCTTCGGCATCCAACACATGACTGGATTCCTCAGTCGTAGCATGGAACAACATGCAGAGACATGGCACCTGCTTGCTATTTCAACAAATGTCCGTGAAGGGGAGTCGCCGCCCTAAGTTTGAAATCCAGAGACGCGCTATGGAGGGTGGAAGGAGTTTGCGCTGAAACGCTTCGATGCGAATGGTTTGCAGGGCCTGTGATTCTTGGTAGAAACCTCCGAATAGAACCGAAGAGGCTGATGTCAAATCAATGCCCAAGTCATGTTTGTCGTTGGAATTATACAAGCAGCACTCATAGCCTCATGACTGATCACTACTATGCCTGTTGCTAACAGTTGGCGCTATGAAGAATCTCCGGGGGGTGAGACGATGGTTGCTAAACGGCCAAGTCGCTCCGTTGTCTCGATGGGTGGATCCGTGGGCAGAGGAGAAGCCAGTGGTGTCACCGGCACCGCCGGAAAGACTGGCAGAGCGGACGCCAAGCTTCACCGCCATGTCCACCATGAGCCTGCTAAGAACAGGGCGGAGGAGGACAGAGGCATCATTCCCCTTGGCAGATTTGGATCCAGAAGCTTTTGTTAGGTTTGGCCGAAGCCTCTTGATGCACATATTGTAATGACCTCCGGGACGGAAGCACGTGCCGTCGCATGCCCCAGACCGCGAGTGGGAGTTTCCTGAAGCCCGGATTCCTCAACTGGCCGGTGTTGCACGAGGGTTGGCCAATACGGGATTGCAATTGCACTTTCGACTGGTGTCACAGTTCTGTGGTGTAGACAATGCGATCGTGCATCTTGCAATGTGCAATACTTCTACTTAGAATGCAAACCCTCTAATTATCAAGTATACCATAGGCATCATGTTCTGGGAGGCAAGCACATGCAGCCTGGCGTTTGCAAATATCTCGCTCGCACAATGCCTTTGAAATCGGCGGCAAAGCATGGGCAGCTTGCCCGGCCCGATTCTGCAAACATCATGCCGTGAGCATGCGGCAATGTTCAGCACTTGCGGGGCTTTGTGATTTCTTCTGTGCTTCGGAGCTTCCGACTCTCCGACGATCCGAATGCTGCAGATGCTCTCTTCGTGCCTGGCACTGCTGCGACGTATCGGTCAAAGCTCAAAAATGCGCAAGCACCGTGACTCAGAGTGAGTATGTACATCTTATATTAAGCCCAAGAATGCTGCCCTTTCTTCCGCTCTTCCTTGACGCCTTTCCTCCACTCCTTCCTTTCCTCCACTCCTTGCCTCTGTGCCTTCTTTTGCCTTGATTCCTCAGTTTCTCTGTTTCCTTCTACTTCTGCCTCCTTCTAGGCCAGAAGCCCTCACTTCGGGCTTCGGGTTTAGAGACCCAGGGCCCTTTTGCCCTTGTCAGAACCCCTCAACCCCGACTCCAAAACAACCGAGTGCTCCGGGGGGACCCTGGCCTGTCCATCTCCTCGAACTTGGCTTTCGTCAGCCTCTCTGGAAATTTCGGACTTGGGCTTATAGGCTTTAGCCTATACCCTAAACCTGTTTGAGTTTAGGGTTTAGAGTTTAGGCTTGGGGGTTTAGCCCATACCCTAAACCAGTAAGATATGTACGTACGTACCCGCGCCGGGGGGGGGTTCCGTATGTACGTTAGTATATGTTACTACGTGCATATCGGTATATGCATCTAACAAATTGTCGCACGGGGAGGGGGAAGTATGTATGTACGTACGTACCCGGGGGGTACGCATGAACGTTATAGTTGCTACGCGAATAGGTACGTACGTACATACGTACGTACATACGGGGGGGAGTATGTAGGTACGTACGTACCTCGGGGTTCCTTATGCCCTAAACCCGTTTGAGTTTAGGGTTTAGTGTTTAGGCTTGGGGGTTTAGGGCTTAAGGTGTAGGGTTGATGTGCAGACCAGCAGGTTCTAAGACCCGGGCCTTTCCAGGCGGCCGACGGCGCTGTCGTCCAATGCCTGCGGCCACTGCATTCGGGTTTAGGGTTCACTGCGATGTGAAGAAGCGGAATTTCCTGTCCCCTGCACACACAACAGAAATTGAAGCAACCTACACAAAGATACTTAACAGCGCCCCGCATCACTCTATTTGGTAATTTCCCTCGATTCAGGGACCCCAACAGAGATCCCAAAATACCTGTGTGCAAAGCCCAACTGCAATCTCGGGATTATGTCGCCGCCGAGTAGACATAGCCATAGCGCTGCTTTGAACTCCGAAGCCACATCAGCAACTACTTACTTGCAGAGTCTGAACATTGCATGCCATGGAAAAAGCCATTTTGGCCGCTGCACTTCAACCCCTCACATGCGCACGTAAGATAGCATGCATAGCCAGCAAGCGTAGATTGTGGATTAGATCTTGGGCCCAGTCGAACACCTCAAAAGTTAACTCGCTCTCCTTTCACCTGACCTCGCAAGCCCAAATTCCCAAAACAGCCGAGCCGAGCCATTCTCAGGTACCTCCTCGAGGTTCGGCCACGGCAGCTCGGGATTTGCAAGCCCTCGTCGCTTCAGGGATGGATCACGAGCTCTTGTGCCCAAACGTGCTTGGACCCTCTACCATGACGAGGTGTTGCAGGACGGGCACGTCTTCAAGGTCTGACAGCCCGATGATCAAGATCATTACAGGAGATCTATAGCTGCAGGTGAAACTTCGTTAAAGTAGGATTTCGAGCGCAGGTAGTGCTTGCGTCTGGCAGAATTCCGGTGAAGATACTCGCCCACACAGCTTACTGCGACCACGCTTTACTGATAGCTCTAGGTGAAGCAGGGTGGCAAGTCGTGTCGAAGCATGGACCGAAACATAATTCATGTCGACTTCTTGCTTGCTTTCTTTCCTTTACTCCTTCCATTCTCTGTCTCTTGAAGGAGCGAGGTTGAAGTGACGCGCGGAGTCTCAGAAAAGGAAGTACTACGAATGGCGCCAAGCCCAATACGCCATGCTTCTGCTGTTTGACCCATCTTGTCAGGCTCCAAGCTTTCGAGGCCTCCATACCGTTGGACCCGATCCAGCTCCACAGCTGGGTATTGCAAGTACTCGTACCTGAGCGCTTCTCGCATGGCAGCTGCTGTATCACGTTGGGCTATGCGGGGTACGGAGATCCACGACGTCGGCGGTAGCTTAGCGTTAGATAATCCCTCAACGCTGAACCCTGAACCAGAAACCCTAACCCAACAAAACGTGACAGAAGATGCCCGGGCGCGGGCTCTCGAGCGTGGGTACGGCACCTCTGGGTCCGTTGTCGCCTTCGTCCAATTCGCAGGCCACCTGTGCAGCATACGGTGTTCTATACTCTAGGGCGCTAGGGTTTGGGGTCTAGCCGCGGTAGAGGTGCAGTGGGAGGCTGCACTTAGAATATCGCAGTTGCAGAGTTTAACCGGAAAGCTCTCGACAGAATGCCTGAAGCCTGGACACAAAAGACCAAAGCGTGACGAGTTGTGATCGCTGAGAATGCTTTTTGCAAGACGGGTTGCCGACCTGTACTGGCTTTATGGCTAACAGATTGCATGCAGTGTGGCAGAACAGAAACGATCGCAGTGTACATGCGCATGGGGAGATCCAACGATGCCACTGTCCCGCCTCGGCTTCTCAGCTCTTCACACTGTGAAACATGAGCGCCGACATCAGCCCCACCAGGAACAAAACAACATCTTCAAACAATCCAAAAGCAGAACTGCGCGAAGACACTATCACTGCAGCTACAGCCCCCGGACGCGGCTCGCGCCTCCAGTCGCAAGGATTCCACGAACCTTGCCCAGCGGTTCTTGGAGATCAGTGGCATGGATGTTTCGTAGATGATGATGCCCCGCGTCCTGGGAGTACCACCGCAGACCGAGGTGTCAAAAGCATGGGAGCATGCTAGAAAAGCTCATCACATAAACATGGCGAAGCCGACACCACAACGCAATGGATACAGCTCGCAACTTCAGCCTATATATCTCGCGGTCTTCATTGACCTTTTGCAGAAACACCAAGCCAGCTGAGACATGTGAGCAACGAGCCCCATTGTACGTGCGAACCCACACTCTCACATGTATGCAGGCACACATAAAAACTGCTGTAAGCACAGGTGAGTCCCCAGAGGACAAGGCATTCTACCTTTCACTGGTTGCAGAACCGTTGCAATCGGGCATTGCCACGGGCGTTGTGGAAGATATCATTATATCGCTGGCACAGCTGGGCCACCATGAGGTTCCTCAGAAATCAAGCATCAAAACGCATCGGTACTGCTCTGTAAACCTTCAGGCAGCCGAGATTCATCAGGTAGACATGCCAGCAGGCGGCAAAAGCCATGACGAACCTGGACTTCGGTAGGCGGCCCAGAGACAAGCGACAGGCTCCAGGCTGTGCATGTCTGCCATCTGCCAATTGCATTCGCACCCTCACGAAGAATAGTAATAATAGTAGTAATAGTAACAGAAATAGTGATAGTAGTAGCACTTCTCAAGACTTGCTCACAACTTGAAAGCTGAGCCACCACTGCAGCATCGGCTCTCCAGCGGTCGCAATTTCCTCAAAGTTGCCGCTGCCGTAGGTGTTGAAAGCCATGGCCCTCGCCAAAAAGGCATGGAGGAGTTTCCGAAAATGGGGGACCCTAATAGAATACCCTAAACACTCGGATCCGTATTATAAGGGACCCCAAAATGAGGTACCCTAATTTTCGGAAACTCACATGTCTAGCCGGGATTGCACGAACCAGTGGAGGACCTTTAGCTTAAGGCACTTGCACTTGAGGATGGCAGTGTGCTTTCAATATTGTTTGAAACGAACCCGCAGACTTTGTATCGTCCTGAGGAGTTGTAGGCTCTGTACACTTGGATGTGCGACTCGTGAGCAGTAGACCCGACGAGAGTGGGTCCTTTGTCATGTGCCCGCAGGGAGAGATGGTCTGGAAGCTAATCGGCCAGTCTTTGATGCCTGCCCTGTCAACGTCTGTACTGAGGGATAGGGTCTTGTCTCGCTTAGCCTTACACTCCCATCGCAGCCTATCCGGCAACGACCGAAGCTTAGTCAAGCACTTCATACGCCGCAACCGTCGGCCTTCGTAGAGGAGGGGTGCTTTAACTAAACATTAGGTCCTAGAGGGCATACACCGGTCAAGAAAGCCCGAAACCAAGATCTCGTCATTGAGCTAGCGGCAGCATGGACTCGAAGGCTGCAGGCATGCTGCTAAAGTCCCGCATCCTTGGGCTGCTTCGCTGCTGCGCATCTACCGAGAACAACAACAAAGTGGTACGTTGAAGTCCAAGCAGCTGCGCAGACTCCGCTCCACCAGATTGAGGTAAGCAAGCGACCTCAGCTAAAAATTACTTGTGGCTACCGACGAACAAACACGAGGTCGGAAGCAGCGTACTCCAGGAAGCAATCAAGCACACAAGACCAACGTGGTCGAAGACATAGGTCCTAGGGTCCAACGCAAACCACACAGCGTGTTTGTCAAGGCATGCAGTGGATGCCGCAACCTGTGGGTGTAGGGTTCAGCGCTGCTTCCGAAGACAACCACTCTGCGTCTCAGGGTTTGCCAAGTCTTCAGCAAAGAGTTGTGAGTCGTGACAGAAGCTGGTAATTATTCAGTGACCGCTGCCTGGCTCGTAACAAAAATTTCTCACAGCTTCGCCTACGTTCTTCACTGCACCAGCAAATCTGGAAAGCCGATAGCCCAAGACACTCCTGCAGCAAAGGTGGCCGCAAAAAAGACAAGAACTGCGAGATACAGCATGAACTCCCACCTCAGTTCCCGCTGCAAGCAGGACACGTTGCCTGACTGGAATTCCGAGTCAGGCGCACGCGTTGAAACATGAGTGTGGCATGTGCAAAGTCTGTCACTGTGACTCTACAATCAGCACCTGCAAAACTCCCCGCTTTGTGACAAGCCGCCAGAGGCTTGCGCAAATCACGCTGAAGACGGAGAGCTGCACGTGCAAGTGCACCAGCCTGACCATGAAATGTGGATAAGCGATTCCAAAACTTATCTCTTGTGCCCTCCCTTTGTCAGATCTCCAGATTCGGACCTGGGCCATCACGGTCCAAACGCAGCATCAGCGCTGCTTGAAAAGCCCCGAAGCTTCGACCCTTACCGACAGAGCCGCAGTTGTGGACCAAGCGGCTCGGAGGCGAGTAGAAAGTAAAGCAGCATCGGGAAGGCAGCGAGGCGGTTGTAAAAGTTGTTGATGCTGCCTTTGGCTGAGAGTCTTCGCGGTGGTATGCAGTCCCTTCAGTTGCCGTGCACGGGAGTCGCTGACTCCTACCATCTACCATATCATAGCATATCATAACATATCACTTCATATCATGTCATATTGTACTATGACAGAATACAGCGTTGTATAGCCCAGTACCGTATTGTATTATAGTCTAGTCCAGTGAAGGCTAGTCGAAGCCTTCCAAAGTATCGTTACACTGTACTGTATATGTCTAGTATATTGTATTGTATTATTGTCTAGTCCAGTGGAGTAGTTATACTATACTACACTAAACACTATTTACAATACTATACTGTACTGTATTCTGTCCTATTGTATAGTATTGTATTGTTGTATGTCAGCCAGTCGTGCTACGAAGTGCTACTTTCGTGAACCTCAGCTGCTAGGTATTGTAAGAATGCCTCGAGAACGACTTTGAACCTGCAACTTATCTAGCAAATTTACTCCCCAATTGCCAATAGCCTCAACCCGAGCCTGTCCAAGACAACAAACAAGACAACTACGACAACCACCCTGAGCGGAGCGATGTCTGACAACAGACTCGAGCCACGGTGCAGTACCACTCCCCGTACTCGCAACAGTCCACCAAGAGTTCATTGCCTCGTATCGGAGGGAGTGTCAGGCTGTGGGTTGTGGCTCGAACTAGTATCTAGGATGACTTCTGCGAGTTTGACAGTCAGCTGAACAACTTGACTTGGCATGTCTCTCAAGTAGCCACAACTCGGTGCGCTGAGTATACTTCGACTACATCTGCTGCAGCATGCTGCAGTCTTGCTGCGACCTGGAGCCTCCACTACCAGTCAACTTCTGAAGGCGAAAGCTGATGTTCCAGTGCCCCAGGGGCACGAACCGGGCTCGGCCTTTGATCTGTAAAACGTGGCCACCAAGATACTGGCAGAGAGGCAGTGCAGCACTGGCTCGCAGCAAAGCATGCCTCGAGTGACAGAGTCTTCTCGTGACGGTGCACACCCACTCGAGGCCAACAACCGGACTATTGGTCCAAATAACCAGATACGACGACGCTGCACTCTCAGCGTCTCTTGCTGTGCGGAAATTTTATCGGCCGGGACACACAGAAGAAGAATCAGAAGTATCACTTCGGTCATCTCCTGCCCGGACCTCACAGAAGCTATCCACGGCAGGAGTGCCGGGACGACGTGACACGCTTATGGAGTTGTGAATCAGCTTTCGCCGAGTAAAGACTAGACACACTTTAGCACTTTAGCGGTCCCAGACCGCCCAACACCCAAGAGAAGAACTAAAGAAAGCAGATCTGAGGATCTAACTTGTTCAACAGCAAGCTTTCCCCGGCCTTGACCACGGTGCATCGATACGAGATTCGAGTTGGGCAAGGCCCATCCGTGTTGGTTAATGAACTCAAATCAGGAAAACTCAACAGGTTCCATGTCGAACGACTGCAGAACAGATCTTCTCGCAACAACCACAAAACAATGCTTTTGCGGGCGAAGAGTCTGCAGCAAGTAGGATGGCAAATGACAGCGCCAAATGAAGCGTCTCGTTTGCCTGATCGGCTGAGATGTGGGCGTTGCTGATGTACCCAAGCTCAGTGAGAGACCTAAACCCTAAACCTTACCGTGCTTTGGGTTTGTCTGTCGCGCACGCGACGTTGACTGGCACCCGAAAAACCCTAAAAGTCGAAAAAGAGGCGGCGCCGGTGGTGGTGGTGGTGCTGGTGGTGGTGGTCGCAGTGGTGGTGGCGGTAGCAGTGGTGGTGGCGGTTGCAGTGGTGGTGGTGGTAGCAGTGGCGGCAGCAGCAGCAGCAGCAGCAGCAGTAGTAGTAGTAGTAGTAGTAGTAGTAGTAGCAGTAGTAGCAGTAGTAGCAGCAGTAGTAGTAGTAGTACTACTACTACTACTACTACTAGTAGTAGTAGTAGTCGTGGTGGTTGTTGTTGTTGTTGTTCGCGAATGCACGTCGCGCACGTCGCGCAACGCGCAAAGCAGGAGCTTAGCACCGCAAGCCCTAAAGCTGCAACCTCAAACGCAGCCGAGTCCGCTTCGCGCGCAGCGCCCGATAACTCTGGACCGCGTGCTTCACCAGGAGCTGGCCCAGGCTGAAGAAGTACCTGGATGATAAAATCATAATTATGAACACTGCTCATATTGTTATTGAGTAGCAGTAGTGGAAGTAGAAGTAGAAGTAGAAGTAGAAGTAGAAGTAGTAGTAGTAGTAGTAGTAGTAGTCGTAGTAGTAGCCAGCGGCGTGTTTACCGTACCCGTGAAATCGGCTACTGGGGACTGGGGGGGGGGGATAATAACGACATGGTTGACCGTAAGCAGTAACGGGGGGGGAGGGGGGCTAATAACGACATGGTTGACCGTAAGCAGTAACACAGTAGCGCCGGTAGCAGTAGCAGTGGTAGGATGCTTGTAACAACGTGTCTTGCTCCACATTCTTGTGCAGCATGTACAAAAGCCAAAAATGCTGTAAATACCAGTGTTTTGGGCATGACCGCCAAAGGCAATCACATGAACATTAACCTGACCATCTTCATCATAACCATCATCCTCGCCATCTTCAACATCATCGTTAACTGCATCACCGGCCTTATGTTGATGATGACGACGATTATGAGGATGATGATAGGGATGATGACTATGAGGATGATGATGAAGATGATCAGGTAAACGATGATGTTGAGCATGGCGAGGATGATGGTTATGAAGATGATGATGAAGATGGTCAGGTTGATGTTCATGTCACTGCCTTTGGCGATCATGCCCAAAACGCTGGTATTTACAGCATTTTGGGCTCTTGGTACAACATGCTGCACAAGGATGTGGAGCAAGACACGTTGTCACAACACACGCGCGTAAACCTTTTCGAGCAACGCCTCCCACACAAAACGCAAAACAGCCTTGTCTTTTGCGTACTTCCAAAATACACTGAAATAAGCACGCCACCACAGCGGTGGCTGCGTTTTTCAATATTTAGGGGTACGGTAAACACGGTGGCGGGTAGTAGTAGTAGTAGTAGTAGTAGCAGTAGTAATAATACTAGTAGTAGTAGTAGTGGTAGTAGCAGTAGAAATAATAAGAACAATACTGGAGTAGTACCAGCAGCATGAAATTGGTGTCGTTGATTAGCATTAGTATTGTCGCTACTTGCATTCTTAATGCTTGTTGCAAAATGTTTTCTTTCCGACGTCGTAGTCATGCGGGCCTACTCAAGGAATACATAGGTCATGGCACATGCAATACTAACAACATAAGATTGCAGCACCTGTCCTGAGCTTGGCTCCCGTGAATGATAGAAACACGTAGAAAGAACTTCACACCTGCACATGCTTAACATTCATCGCAGAGGAATTATTGCAGTCCAGCTGCAAGCAGGCTCGGCATGCAATGATCGCATAACGCTGCTTGCTGCGGACATCAAGCGTTATGATGCCGTGCTGCTCCGCAACAACGAACATGCCAAGGGTCACCTAAACAAGGCTTCCAATGGATTCGGGAAGTGACGCCTTAAGTGAGGCTTGATCACAATGTTCAACAAACTACAGGCAAGTATGGGTACGACGACGAGGCATCAAGCATGCCAAAGATGGCCACTAAAAACGTAAAACCGCTCAAAGCACGCCAGCTCCCTCTGGTGCTCCTTGCCTTTCCTTGGAGCCCTGCTGCTGAACTAAGCCAGCACACTAAACCCTAAACCCTAAACGCGACCACTTCTGAGAGCTGCGCGCAAAACCAGACCTTCGTGGCGGCCCAAGGAAGGCAACAAAGCCGAGCCCAAAGCAGGTCGGCCTTCACTTCGCCCGTCCGTGGCTTAAGAATGAGCCTTGGGTTTGGGGATGTTTGGGGATTTGGCAGTTTAGGGTTTAGGGTTTAGCGCTCTCTTTTTTGTTGGGAGGGTGAGGGGGTGGGCGAGGGGAGGGTGTATATGATAGTATAACGAACTCCCATGGAAGAACCCTCAAGGAGCATGTCAAAGCAGAAGCCTGGAAGACGGCAGCAGGATGACAAACGATTTCAGGGTCTCCATGCTTGATCCTGAGCATTGCTGAGACACAGAGCTTCAACACAACTTGTTCATTGCCATCCTAAGCACTGTGTTGCAACGTGTATTCGGCCGATCTCCTAGGTGGGATCGTTTTGACACTTTGCTCACGGCCGTAGTCCCGAGTCCAGCTCCACACGAATGACAGGTTGCGAACTCCCTCTGCTTCGCGATTCGTGCCAGGGAGCAGGTCCAGGAGGGAAGTCGTCAGCTGGCCCTCATCGCCCACCAGCATGGAGCTTATGTAGTAGTTCACACGACGCATGCCTCTCAGCGACATGCAGCTTCAACAGTAAACCCTTGCAAAGATGAACCACTGCCTGCTGCATTTGCCGGTCTTCATCTCTTCGTCACAAGATTCCGCACTAAGCGCACAAAACATTGCTCCCAAACTCGTTCATGCGCTAACAAATCAAAGTGCGGTCACCCTGCAACTCGGCATCGGAACATGTCATCCCAGCCGTGTGCGGACCTGCGCCCGCCACGAAAGTCGGCAGGCACACATCTTGTTGCTCAAAGAGAATCAAGTCGCGTTCAGCGGCATCTCTCCTTGCCTTGCTGTCGAAGGCTGTTCCCTTCCAGAGATGTCTCCATCTCCCAAGCCATGGCCTTCCCTCACAAGCCTGCCCCGGCCTTGTCTCACGTTCTTGGAACGCCAAATGAGCCCATCCAGCAGTGTCACCAGAAGCGATGGGGCCTGCCACATCCGTCACTCTGTGCCAACCAAACTCAAGAAGCGGCTTTCCAAACAAGCTGGCTTCCACTCACAAGACTTGGCGACACCGCGGCCCGGCCTTGTTGCAAAGCAGGGGAATGATGTCCTCAGAGGCTCCCCGAGCACAATCAGCCAGTATCCCGCGAATCGCTGAGTCGATGCTTAATATGAGATGATTGAGATGGCAGCTGCAAGGCAAGCAACAAGCTCGGCAAGACTGCAGCATAGAGACTACTTGCAATGGAACGGATTTGGCCAAACATGAACATGCCTCTGGCATCAGCAGGGAACAGCACTCCTACAGTCGGCATCCAGACTTTGCCGCGATACTGGATGGCGGCTGAAGATCGCTTCCTAGGAGCAGACACATTGGTTCGCTTGAGGGATCAGCACCATCAAACTCTACTGTTGCGACTTAGCCGCCATGCCATAGTAGTAGCGGCCGCGATCCGCCCGCATCGTGAGCAGGTCCTGAATCAACAGGAGGGTTGGGGGGATCGGGATTGGGACGTTACCAAACACGGCGGCATTGCTACAAGTCAATACTTCGTATTGGGCGCTAGGTCTGTTGGAGTTATGGTCTGCTGGTTTCTCTCGGGCGGATTTGCAAGCCGGCTTGCACCTGCTCTTTGGGAGCAGGTTGGGGGAATATAGCTGTCACCCGATATGAAGGAAGCATTTGCACGCTCGGATGACTATTGTGCGTACTCTTCCCTCGTTCGGGCGCCTTGAGAATCGCGCCAGCGGATTCCAGAGCACCCTGAGAAGCAGCCAGAGCAACAATCACATTGCTGACGTGAGCCCACACCCTAGTCTAGGCTTGAATTCCACTCCACTGTAAGATGTGGTCTGGGCCTCTTCTTGTCGACAACGACAGAGGATGAACAGTACAATCAACCGCAAACTTTCCATCACCTTCAACTCCAATCCAAATTGCTACCAACCTTCACAAGATACAATGGGACCTCACAAGCGCTCGGAAGCAGCTGCATTCAAGCCCAGATCCCGAAGTACAGCGCCTTCTCCACCGCCCAGACCAACGGCGACATGGACTCCGTACCCACCTGTGCGCAGATGAAGCAACTACCACACTGTCACAACTGCAACTAGCCCTGTGTGTCTATTGCCAAAGGCCTGTCTCACTCTACAAACACTTCATCTGCCGATGGAAACGGACGTTTCCCCCGTCCACAAGTGGACACGCGTGGTTCTCTTCTGCAGCACTTCTACCCATCCTCAACGTCTCCAAATCCATCTCGCTCTTACGCCGTTGCTAGCCACTGGGAACTTGTCGGCAGATTCCCTCGGCACTCTTCCATGCCAACGAAACCCTTCGGCTAGCGACCTTACGACCTTTCCAAGCTGTCCACGTAAGCTACAGATATTAGTATTAATATTATTATGAGTATTTGTATTAGTACTAATATTAGTATTAGTATCAATATTAGTATTAATATTAGTATTAATATCCGTCCTATGCCATGGCCAGCCTGGACCCGCAGCAAAATCACTTCGCGCTGCCCGCGGGGCGCGTTGGAGACGGCGGTGTTCAGCACCTTTCACGGTTTAGGGTTTAGGGTTTGGGGTTTCGGGTTCAACTTACCTTTGGTTAGTAGGGAATGGAAGAATGGTAGTAATAGTAGTTATAATTATACCCCATTCCTCCATTCCCTACTACCCAACGGTAAGTCACGAGCCATCGTCCCCGACATCTCACAGCCAAGCCATTCCTAGCTCGTGACAAGTTCGAAAGAAACAGATACAGGAGCAGAAGCTCTCGGAATGGAACATGCACTTGGACAACCTCGGGACAATCCTCGACCCGACAGCTGACGTTCGAAATTCAATCCAGCCCCTCAATCCTATATGCTGTCCGTGCCCCTGGATTCCGTCCTTCGTGTTGTTCTTGTTGATGGCGATGATCACTGGAGTGGAGCCCTCTGATAATGTCCGAATGAAGATTCTGCGAGAGGGGTGAAATTGAGGGCACAGCTGGGGTTGAGGACCTAGCATAGCTCTACACAGACGATCGTCGTCTTGACACTGCCGTACTTGAATCCCAGTCCTTCCGATCAGGTCCAGTGTCCACCAGAGCCCATCGTGGATGGACTCGTCTGGAACTTCCTCTTTGATAGAACACCTCAACAAAATGGAGCGGCTTGGCCCACGCACGCAGACTGTCGAGGCCGAGCGGCATGAAGGCTTGGACAAAAGGGCGCACCAAGTCCTGTCAGGGGGCATCATGCTCGGCATGAAACGCTCGTGTGTATGTATGTACAAACAATCTACAGATACATAGACTTAGATAGACTTTTCATGGCTAGACAGAAACTCACACTGCGGTGGCAGCTATCGGAATATGGGGGCCTTAACAGTTAGAATTGGGTTTTGGAATATTGGTCGCGATGCCAGTGTATTGACAAAACCCAAAATCCCATAGGCCCCAGCATCAGCTGGGGTCTTCATGGGTTCAGACTCTGACACATCCTTAGGGTTTAGGTCAAAGGAACCCCCTATCAGTGCCTCCTTGGGCGGTGCAACAATGCTGGTCTTGCAAATGCTTCTATGTGAGCTGTCTCCGGTCATGCAGTCCAGCCCTCTTTCTTCTTGCCTTCCAAGAGAAAAGTGGGAGAGGGAGCCGAGCGGCTTGGCTGCCGGTGCCGAAGTCAAACGAAGAAAACATCTCAGAAGTGCATTCAGAAGGGTAGCTACCAACCTTCAGCACTTTCTTGGTGGCTTCCAAGAGGAAAGCGAAACAGGGAGCGGAGCGGATTGGCTGCTGGCTCCGAGGTGAAACGAAGAACACGCTTCGGAAGTGCACCTGTGCACCTCTCAGAAACGCACAGACACTATTTGTGCCGCTTCGACCAGTCGCTCACAATCCGCCATTTGTCCTTGCATCGCATCCATCAGAAACGCTGGTACACATCCATCTCGAGCAATGTCTTCAGCTGTTCGGCGGCGTCGGTTTTGCAGGTCAGGTCGGGCTCCTGCAGCTAAGAGCGCAGCAGCGCCCTCGTACTGGCCTGCGTGCAGTGCAGCGATCAAAGGCGTGGCGCCACGCGCGTCCATGGCTGCCGTGGAAGCTATAGAGATTCGCCCAGCCCTGTGCTGCATGCGCTTAAAGCACAAGTAAAGTCCAAACGGCGTAGTCAGGGGCTCATTGAACTGGAAGTTGGCATCTGCGCGACAGTCAAGAAGCCGCCTTGTCAGCTCTGCAGAACCCCCCCGGTCTGACATGGCTAAGAACAAAGACCTGGATAGAAGTTCCGCTGTGGGAGCTGTCCGAGACAAGAGCTCTTCAAATGCTGCACTCGAGCCCTTTCCGGTGGCATATTCCAAAGAAGAGAAACCGAGGACATCCTTCAGATCGGGTCTGCAGCCTGCTGCGCAAATCAACCGGACACCATCTGCGTTGTTCGACATGGCTGCCAAGTGCAAGGGCGGCAGCAAGCCAGTGTCCAACTTTGCCCGTGCCTGGAGCAACAGCTGCAGAGCTTCGTTGTGCCGGAAATAAGCGCAGATACCGAGAGCCGAAGTCCGCGGCGGCATTCCGACCCTCGGTTGATCCCTTGTTGTCTTCGTGTTGGGGTCTGCTCGCTGATGGAGCAGGCTCTGAATGAGATGCACGTTCCCACTGAGGGCGGCGTAATGCAACGGACACCAGCCAGCGCCATCCTTCTCGGTGAGCGTCATGAAGCCATTCTGGTGCATGAACTGGGTAAACACCACCGGCCCCGAAGGCAAATCTACTTCTGCAGATTGTGGCACCAAGCCAGCAAGAGGATCAACAGCAAAACCTCTGAGATAAACACTTTGCAGGTTCAAGTGCACACGATATCCGACAAAGTCTCGGTCTCGCAGGCATGACACCAACTTGGTTCTCAGCACTTGCAAGAAGGTTTGCCCAAGCAGGCTGTGGTCTTCCTGGTGCGTGAACATGCCTTGCCCTGGCGAACCGCCCAAGGACGCAACTGGCGATGCAACCAGCTCAAGTCGCTTCTGGCTTTTGATTATGATCCAGGACTCATGTTGAGATAGCTCCCGTATAGCTCTTTCTGCTCGACACCAACCCCTTTGTGCCCAGCTGCCGGGAGTCAGCACTTGGGACTGGTGCACATCTTCTAATGTAGGGCAAAGCGCGAAAAAAAAACTACATCTGGCGATGTACTTTGGTATGGACTCGACAGCAAGGGCCAACATGCTTCCAGACCTTCGTCCATCAATCAAACTCGATCGCTCCAGCTGAGGGATGCAGAAGTAATCGTACCAAAAATAAAGTGGTCTGCAAGTGACCTCTTTCGTGCTGAGGCCCTTGGCTCCTGGCAACATCGTTTCCGAGAAAAAATCCAGTGGAATCGACTTGAGCTCGGACTTTATGTAATGCAGGGCGTCTTGCAAAACACGAAGCTGTTTGAGCTCTGGATCTGGATGCTTGTGGCCGGCCCACTGATGTGATACAAACGCAGCATTCCCTCTGTCTGCCGTGAATTCCACAAGCGCACCCCTTGCCTTGAGCTCCTCATGGGGTTCGATTTCTGACATTTCAAGCAATGTATCCATGGGCACGGTGTAAAACGGAAACAAAGGCCCAGCGACATCGCTTTGTGATTCGCTTTTCGACAAGCAGTCGGCAAGGCATTCCAAGGCCGTGGTCCTCCGAGATCTGCAGGACTTCATGGCTCTCACCGCGATCGGTTCTGTGTTCTACGTGTGCTGTGCTTTTGGCCATGTTGCCTAGTCTTTATCTGGACGCTGTGGTTTCGGGTGTTGAGTTTCCCATGCTGACTTGTGCTCATCTGTCTTATTCGTGCCTACGTATGTACGTACGTACATACATGCATACATGCATACATACATACACACTGTGCAGACATGTAAAGTAGATAAGTGTGTGTGTGTATATATATATATATACATCATCAAAGGTATTCTGCACCAGCTTCGCCAGGGGCGCTTGAATTTGATCACTTTGGCATTCAGAGCACTGGGCAGAAATCACATTACCATCGCAATGCTTTGTTGTAATCAAACAGTCGGCCTCTGGCACCCCATGGCCCGCATGCAGAAGGCCCAAGGCAGAGATTGCGATGACTGCCTTCCACACTGACGTCAGCAGGCGTACCAAGGAATTAAGCTTTCGCTGGTGGATGTTGGACACATGTTCTTCACTCTCAAGTCTCCACCTTACCGGCAAGGCCGCAGGAATCTAGCCGACATGTCGCAGGATTTCAGAGGCCTTGTGAGTCTTGGTGTAAACGTCGGACATGATGGTCAAGATCCTTGTTGTGAGCCGATTTGTCGGTTCAGCCAGAGGCACATGCATGAATCCACAGAGTTCGCACTGGGAGCACACCACGGGAGTCTGCTGAAAGGGAAGGTTCACTCAAGAGGAACGGCCTTGTCTTCGCCACCTCTCGGAAGTTGACTCCAATCAAGTCCGGAATGAGAATGACAACCAGGAGTTTTTGCAGAGAGTAGACATGCAACGACAAGGTCTGCGGCATTTCGACATTGTATCACAGCCACCAGCAGATTCCCCAAACTGTGCTGCACACTGCCGGGCTAGACAGAAAAGAATGAATGGGCGAGGAGCCTGGACGATATCGAAACGGCTTACTGTAAGCTTTCAAGGACGCACGACGCAGAACGGAATCCCCAGTCTTTCCGTGGGTCCGTCCCATGATGTACTGGAGGCGCTTGTTGGCGGCACGCAAGTAGAGCTGAGACTCCTCCCGAGATGCGCCAGCTTGTGAAGCCAGAGTGTCAAACACTCCGTGCTGTCGACATGAAAGTGGCTCAGTCCGAACATTCTGCGCATGGAAACGGCCTCACTCAGGCTCTGCTCACGACGATTGAAAGCGGCACATGCATGTCAAGGTGATCTGAAACCGAGCATTACAGGCGCCGCGTCTTCCCAGACACCCAGAGAGAGTCTCCTCGCAACTTGCGAAAAACGTGTCGAAGACCTTCAGCTTGAACGTGGCCAAAGTATCCTCTGAGGCACGGGATGCTAATCGAAGCCCATGCTGACAAGAGCTGACAGGTTGGCCATCATCCGGCTTGCTCAAGTTTATCGGAATCGGCTTGCAGTCCGAAACTTGTGGTCCCAGAGCCCAGACCCTGGCATCTTCGTCTTTGTACGTACGGCCTTAGGCTCCCCAGGCTTTCCCACCTCGTCCAGTCGAGAGAGAAATGTTCTCCTCAGAAAGGACACGCCAAAAGCTCCCTGACTCAAAGACAGAGCCAAAAAGCGATGACAAAATCTTCAGGGAAGCGTCAGGCACTGCTGATTCCGCACCGGAAGCTGCCGGATCTGTTCCACCTGGCACGGGGCAAAACAGAAACGGCACACGCGCAGAGCCAGAGCCATCGCACCGGTACGCCGTTGCTGTCAGAAAGAGCCGTACATACCGGCACGGGCGTGGCCTTCTTCTCCACACAGGTCCAGAACCAGGACCAAGCATTCTCGTGCTCGAGGCTCCAGGCTGTCGGCAAGAGCGACCTTTTGGGTCCAAAAGGTGAAGACACACTTCAATCCTGCTCGGCAAGACACCAACTCTTCCTACCTAGCAGCCCTATAACCTCACACCATGATCCTGGTCTCCCCCTTCTCGGCAGCCTGAGGCTTGCGAACATCACGGACCGGAACTCACCGAGATTGACCTGCAAGGCACATCAAGGCACCTGCATTTCGCTGCTTTCGGTTTCTGTGGGCCGAAAAAACCGACATCTGGACATGCTTGCACCTTTGCCCGCTGAAAACCCCATGATGGCAATCCAGCCTTCTATCATCCCGTTCTTGTTGCAAACCCGACCTTGTCGTAGTGGGCCAATGTCAATGCGAGGACATCACATTCCTCCTGGACAACTTCATCGGTCCACATCAACTGGTCAAGATCTCGGCACCCCAAGCTTTAAACCCTTATCCCTTACCCAGACCCCCTAATCCACTAAATCCCTAAACCCCTAGACCCGTCCTGAACGCGGTCGACATTGCCAATGTGGGGCACCAGCGACTCCATGGAGTAGAGAAGATCAGCAAACCACATGCCTTTCTTGGCATATCTTGGCTTCTTTCTGCAACTTCGGGCATTCCTACGCAGGGTAGTCGGATCTACGAATAATGCTGGCACACGGGCATTCAGCCAAGTCGAAAAGGCTAGATGCGCCTACTTCGAGAGGTCTGCTCACTGTAATGAATTTATGATCACTATGTCGCTATGGACAAGGTAAAACCGAGGGAGACGGAAGCTCAAAAGCGGAAGGTATAAGGCACAGCAGTCGTAACAGTATGCCGCGTAGTGCACCTGGTCATTTCCTGGCATGCTCGGTGACGTCACTCCTTCTCTGCCCTCCGCTCCCCCTCCGCGTGGCGCTGTCCAAGGCTACATGAATCTTTCTCAGTTGCTCTTTGGTGCGTGGTGCCTTAACAGTGAGTCTTGAGCAAAACCGACATGTGATGATGATGATACTCACCATCATCAGCATCATGATGATGATGGTCGTGGCAATGATTGTTGTGATGATGTTGCTGCTGCTGTTGCTGCTGCTGGTGGAGGCGGCGTAGCGGTGGTGCTGATAGTGGTGCTTTATGATGGTGATGATGCTGACGATGGCGACGACGATGATTGTGATGTGATGATGATGATGAGGATGATGATGATGATGATGATGATGATGACAGACGGCGATGATGGTGGCGATGATGATGATGATGATGATGGTGATGATGATGATGTTGGCGATAATGATGATGATGATGCTGATGGTGATCATGATGCTGATGCTGATGCTGATGCCGATGAGGATGCTGCTGATGATGATGATGATCATCATCATCATCATCATCATCATCATCATCATCATCATGACGGTGATGGTGATGCTGATGGCAACGACGGTGATGCTGATGCCGATGATGCTGGTGGCGTGGTTGTGATGGTGGAGAAGATGATGATGACGATGATACAGGTGGTGATTATGACCACGGTGACGATGATGATGATGGTGGTGATGGCGATGATGATGATGATGATGAAGCTCATGATGCTGATGATGCTGACGATAATCATGATGCTCATGATGCTCATGCGAGGGAGGAGGAGGAGGAGGAGGAGGAGGAGGAGGAGGAGGAGGAGGAGGAGGAGGGCTAGGAGGGCGAGGAGGGAGAGGAGGAGGAAGAGGAGGAGGAGAATAGTGGAGGATGGAGATGATGAGGGTGAGGATGAGGATGAGAACGATGATAATGATGATGACAAGGATGAGGATGAGGGCGAGGACGATTGTGAGGATCATGAGGAGTATGATGAGGAAGATGAGGACCATGCGAATGATGAGGATGAAGACCAGGATGAGCTTGAGGATGATGATGCTGAGAATGAGGATAAGGATGAGGTGGAGGAGCAGGTGGAGGAGCAGGAAGAGGGCGATAATGATGATAGGCGGTGCTGCGAGGTCTTTGTCGTCTCGTCGTACTCGCATGTCGCTGCACCCAACATGTTTCTACTGACACACCACAGCAGCGGTCGGAAACCTGCCAGCTCAAGACCCGACCCCATAAGAGCATCGTGAGCATCGATAGGGGTCCTTTACCGGGTTCAGGGTATGGTCCCTTTTCACTTAAAGCCTTGCCCGAGAAAGATTTCGCAACATGATTCCTACGATCACACATGTTGCCAGTCGTGTTCTTTGTTTCTCAGTAGCCAACGTGGACCTGTTCTCTTTTGCACGCAAGATTTCCTCACCTGGGCCTGCTTTCCAGTTGCTGCCGAAGTACGGTCGCCAATACCCATCACCGAAGCATTGAAACCTGGGCCGGAGTTTGTTAAGTACTATTCTCGATCCACTCGGAATACCACGGAGGGGTAGAGGCAAGGGTCAAGCGGACACCTCTAAAAATTGCAGGAGGTCAACCTGAGCAACATCTGGCATCCAAACCCAGCAGAGTCAATTTCGGACCTCACCAAAGACCAAGCATGACCAACTCTGCTGGGTGAACAGACGCCTAGGCTTCAGGGTGGTGTGGGGCCGTCTTGGATTTCCGAGTCCAGCTCCTAAGCGACCGAGTCTTAACAAACGTGCAAACTCGTTGACGGGTGCAGTGGACGTGACACAGGGAAGCACAGTATCGAAGCATCTGCATTGGCTTGTTTGTCGCATCGATGTGTCTCCCGACAAGCTAGCTAATACAAGCAAGCCTGCAAATATGATAGCCGCTGTTGGCTAAATGAAATGCAAATGAAACATGTTCATTGATGTCCTCTTCACGGTTCGTTCTCAGCTCGTAAGGAGCATCTGCAGGTCACGGTGAATGGTTCTGTCACGGACGATGGGTCGCTGGTGCTAAAGGTTGTGTTGGGGTACCCGCGCTAGACACACAACGAACCTTGATAAAGCAACATTCAATCTACCGGCTCCTAGCAATTCAGCTTGAACAGCTCCTGTCGCACTTGCACCTACAAACAACCCAACAGACAGAATCCAAGTACCACGGAACGTGCCATCGCTGCAAAGGTCTTGGGAATGTTCATGTTGCCGTTGTCATTCCACTTCGTATGACGATCCTGTCAAAGGTGCCCGACGTCGGGTCATGAATTCTCACAAGACCGATACTCTCCAGGCCAAGAACAACTCCCCAGTCTCTGTAAAACTGCGACGCCTGCTGGTTTGATCATTGAGAAGCTGATGGACACGGTGACTTTTCTCTCCCCTATCAGCAAGCTGCAACACGTGAGGCGGCCCCTCGACTGTGAGTCAAGTGTTGCGACTGCTTGAAACTTGTGACCGTTCGACCGTGCGAAACCTACATTGTGACTTCCAAGCGCCGCTGCCCTGTGCGAGCAATTGCCATTGTCACCAGGGTAATGAACAAGATACGCACGGGTATGAACACAGTTACAGGAACATCCACGAGCTCGAACTCCAAGTCCGAACCCTTATACGCAACTTCCCAAACCAGGCCTCCTCGCCCTTCTCCATGGAACTCAAGTCGTGATCTTTCTTATCCGTGTGCTCGGTGGGTGAGGCCTCTGCGAATCTAAGGTATGAAGACAGCTTGGAGCTGCTGGCACAGCTGACTGCCATGACAACGCTCAGAAGGTCGGACACAGGCGAGGCTCGTGCGACTCCCAAGAAAACCGCGCGGTCCCGGGATAGAAACCGAGCAGAATTAATCTCCAAACCGCAGGGCCTCGTCCGGGGAATCGGAGTCTTGAGGCTTCTCCTCTTGCTCCTGACGAAATCAGTGGATCCCACAAGCCTCAAACCAGCAAAAACTATCGCAAATTGTCACCGTGGCTGTATGCCGCTGGCAGCAGACTGTTACAGCGCAAGTCCAGACGTTTAGAGCTCTCCCTTCTTACGGATCCTCCGCGGCATCATCCTCGGTAGCATTGACCTGCTCGCTCGAATGACAGTGGAATCCCATGAACGAGGTACACAAGTCAGCCTTATGTTTAACGGTATATCCATCTATATATATATATATATATATATATATGCTGTATATGCATACATATTGTATGTACTATGTGCACTGTATGTACTATGTGTATATTATGTGTATATATATATATATATACATGCATATACACATATACACATATATATATATATATATACACCCCTGTTAGCGTACACACACACATATCTATATATATATATATATATATATACATACATACACACGTACATACGCACAAACATACGTACATACATACATACATGCACGCATGCATACATACTACATGTACTATGTGAACATACGATACATACTACAATAAACGATGTATAATATATACATATACGGCATATATACATATCCTACATATCCTACATATACTACATATTTATATATATATATATACACACTATATACATACACACGATATGTGTTATACAGTATATGTCAGTATATGTACATACTGTACATACTGTACATACTGTACATACTGTATATACTGTATATACTGTATCTACTATATATATATATATATATACACTATATATACTATATGTCCTATATACGGCATATCTAGTATATGCGGTATATATGTAATCTATCTATCTGTCTATCTATCAGAATATAACGATATATATATATATATATATATATATATATATGCATACATATGTAGTTATTTGTGTATATACGTATGTACGCATATGCATACATATATATATATATATATAATGAGCAGGCCTCCTTCCAGCAGCCAGTTAGAAGCCGAAGTCGCTGCGCATAGTGCCTCGAGTTTTGCACACGTCTTCTTCGCCATGAGCATCCGGATATTAGGGGTACGTTATCTTAGGGTCCTTATTATAAGGATCCTACTATTTGGGGTACTTTCTTAGGGTCCCCAAGCTAAGAACCCAAGGATCTCCTTGAGGTTGATGGCAAAAACCCCTTCTCGGAACCTTCCGGGTCTGTCATCCGATCTTGAAGCGAAACCCTAAACCTTAAACCCTAACCGTTTAGGTATTTTTTGTTAACCGTTTAGGGTTTAGGGTTTAGGGTTTTGGGTACCCTTCAACTGTTCACCCAAAAAACCAAACCTCTGCAAGAACCCCAAATCCAACCGCGCCCAGTCGCGCGTGCGTGTTAGCCAATGAGATGCCTATGGCAGTCACGATCTGGCCAAGGCCGAACCTGTTTGCCAGTAGGATGCATGCTCGATCACGATAAGAAAGGGAGCGGACTCAGAAGCAGCCGGTCACCAGCCCTGTGAGACTACTGTGCCCAACACAGGCAGGTAGGCGGGCGAATACTTCTGGCACACTTGGCTTGGACACCCAAGACTGCACCACGCTTGAGCCGACGCATCGATTGGCTCTCGGGCTGTCCAAGCGGCTGAAACTCTGGAGTCATCAGGCCCCCCAGCTTCTTCGCACAAACTTCCAGGAGGATGCCCTTGAAGACCTCTTCCAAATCGAGTCTAGCATGTGAAACTGCGCAGCATCGCTTCAGGATTCTCAAGTATGAAGGCCAATGAAAGGTTGAAGAGTGTGCTTGACGAAATCCCGACACATGTCTTGGAGCCAACGTGACTGCAGCATGTTGCCACATGCCACGTTGCCTACGAGCAGGGTGGGCAGGGTTGAATCTGATCCACGGCTCATGCATGAAACGACAACTGTGTCAAATTGACCTCGACATCAGCCGTCGTGATGTCCGCATTCATGTGGCGCCTCTCTCTCTCACACACACGATTCGTGCACACAAGGCATGCCGGTGCTGAATCTTGCATTCATCCGCTCTTCTTTAGATTTCATTCGCTGTGAACTCAAGCTGAGTCGGGCACAAAGCAATGTACTCCATGCGCTTTTGCATCAGATCGGGGTCGCTCAGGGCCTGCATCAGCCTCCATTGCAGGTAGCGGGCAGCTCTCTTCAAGTCTTGCTTCTCAAGGTTCAAGCCTTCGGCCAGTGAAACAAAAAAGTTAAAGGGAAGGCGAAATGACGAGAGCTTGAACGAGACTACGCCTGAGATAGCACAAATCTCCTAGCTAAAGACTCTGGCAGGGGAGATCTGCGAAAATGAGACATAGATGTTCTTCTTTCTGGCGAAAGACCCGTCGAGGAGGTGCCACACTGTGCTGGACCTCTTCCTTGGCTGCTTGCTTTAACCTCATGACTGCCGTGGCCTCGGCCCAACCCAGATATATGTAGACGTATAGTAGGGAGCATGCGGAGTCTGCATTAGCCATGCCCCTTGAATGTAGAGGAGAAGCATGCAAAAGTACAGGCATGTGTCCCTTTGTCACGTACGCTCTTCGACCAGAGCTTGATGCAGACAACAGATCGAAGTCGATTAGAGGGCGCGTGCTTTAAAGCCGGAATCCCCGACTTTCGAAGGCATCGGGGGTTCTGAAGCTCTGTTGGAACATCGGGGCATTCGAGCCAGCAAGGGTCTGCTAGCGGAACATCTGGCCTTCACCTGCTTCATCGCACATCCCTGAAAGCTGGCCGACACAATGCAAGATTGTTGCTCAGTCAAGTATCAGCATGCCCTCTGTCCGGGGCACAGCATCTTTCAGAAGTTTGAAGACCTTGGTCGCCCGCAGAGGAGGCTTCCTTGAAAGTGCTCCGAGACTGCACGGATCGTGGGCCTCATTGGGAGAATCTCACGTGATGGCATTGTAAAAAGCCAAAATGCACCTGGCAGAAGTTGGCCTGATCGCGGATGAAGTGTCATGGAGTCATACGCAAGTCTCACGAAGAAGTACAGATGCCCCCCATCTCCCGCAACTTGAAACTTTCGTCACACCCCTCCGCAGCAGCTTCAAGCGGCCTTCCTAAAGCCCCTGCCAGATAGTCTCCATGTACTTAGTCAGCCCAGCTATGTTCCTCTTGCGGAAGATGCTCATGCCCTTGAACCCTCAGCCTCACTCAACTTACCTTTGGTTAGTAGGGAATGGAAGAATGGTAGTAATAGTAGTTATAATTCTACCCCATTCCTCCATTCCCTACTAACCAAAGGTAAGTCAAGCTCATCCCCTTTTCAACATCTCCTGCTCCAGGAATCGACGCTTCGCCTTGCCGCAAGGTGGCGAAGTCACCAGCTTCCCGAGGCCCGCCCAGCCGCTTCTCCTAGGAGCTTCTTACCTTTGGTTAGTAGGGAATGGAAGAATGGGGTACAATTATAGCTACTATTACTACCATTCTTCCATTCCCTACTAACCAAAGGTAAGGCTTCGGCAGCGAGGCGGCTCTGTACAGACTCTTGGTAGTGTTGCAAGATGGTGCAAGTGCTGCAGAGCGCTAGCTTGCTAGGCCTTGTCCGGGAATGCTTCGAGTCTGACTTGCGATGTCGACTGCAGGGCTTTGTTCCGCAGATTCTCCCTGTCGAAACACACATGGCAGCTCCACCTAATGCAAAATGCATGAGCAGCTCTAAACCTCTTTGCATCGGTGCGGCAAGGGCAAGCCCTGGGCCAACACAACGAAGGAACGCCTAAACAAGGCAAGCCGCGACCGTTTCCCATCCATTTCGGACTTCCGTAATGGTGTAGTCGTCAAGCTCCTGAGATGGCGTAGAGAGTTCTGCAAACCTCCTCTCGAAACTCACGCAGATGCTATATTCTTAAGGATACTTGGCGGCAGACAGGTGTGCACTGTTCTCACTTGTAGCTGCACGGCAGCCTGGCTGCAACTTCTCAAGTCTCCAGATTGCCACACCTGAAAGAGGAACTTCCAGCCGGAAACGGAGGAGCCCACCCTGTATCTGCAAGACTTTGCCGGCGGACCTAGCAATCCCAGCCAGGATACGATCTTGGAAAGCAGCTTTGATGCATCTTCCATCGCACGCTACGGCACGCTCTGCACTCACCAGGGAGCAGCAGAGCCAGAAGCCCGTGGAACGGTCCAGGAGCCTTCCACACTTAGCGATGCCACGACTTTACACCTAAGCACACGACGGTGCGCGGGACATGGAATAATTGCGACATGTCGGAGCTGTGGTAAGTACCCCTAACATAAGATCCCCATGTGTTTGCCACTCAGCTTGGGGAAAATTAGCTTTGGTATCCCTGCTCTACACGTTACACGGTGTTGCATGCCGTGACATTTTGTGATCAGGGTATTGGGCTTACTTGCGGTGCAGCATCTTAGCCACACACACACAAAGATAGATAGAAACGCTAGTTCTCTCGTCTGGCATTCAGGTTTCATGGCATCCAGCCACGGTGCACACTTGCAATGCTGACTCCACGGTTTCTACTTCGGTATAGGCTGTGCTACTCCAGCTCATTCATTTTCAGAAAACAGACGTAAATATTTCCGAGTAGCTTTGTAGAATAGTGTGTACCAATGTGTTCAATGCAAGCTCCAAAAGTTGACAGTTTCTGCTTTGACGTACTGAGACCCTCTTCTGCTTCTCGGCTGCCCGTAAGTGCAAGTCCGTCATTTAGCGTTATTGATCACTGTTTTCTCGTACGAGGGCTCCTGGATGGCCACGGGGCTCTGGCGCGTCCCGGTTTACTCGGGCACCTTCGACAAAGTAGCTAAACACCCCCCTCGGGTCTGTGAGAGACTTTAATGGCTGCGGGCACAGCGAAGTCTGAGAGCGCTTTGGACATGGACATCACCCTTTGGCACTGTGGCACAATTGAACAGGTTGCATCTTGTGTTTACGAAGGTCTCACCCTTCCGAAACCATCGCATGTCAACCTTTCAGTCGAAATTTGACAGGCAAGAGGCTGTCTCTCCGGCACCACACTCATCTCCCTTCCGAAGCAGTCAAGAGCAGCACACAGCAACCCAACGACATCGAACAACACAGCAGTGCGACGGTGGAAGCTTGAGTTTATGAGACGTTTGCAAGCCGGAGGGCAAGAACTGAAAGCACCCGAACATCCCCACCCCGCCCCACCCCCCAAACTCCTCCTGCACACTACCCAGAATCTGCTGAGAAACCACAGAACTCGAAGTTGACCCTGGTGGCTCGAAACCTTTTTCCCAGAAGATTCGCAGAGTTAAGCCTGGGGGAGAGAGCTCCGCCTCTCAAGCAGGTCGAAAGCCAGCTTGATGCCACGAATCTGATCTCCCAGGCTCTTGAGCTGTCGCCCCTCCTCTCCACTGAAACTATTGCCTTTAGGCAGATCCTTGAACCCTTGTCTATGTAACTCGGACGGGGACAGAAGGCAGAGGCCGAACCGCGGCCTCTTCTCTCAAATTAATTTGACAAGCCTCTGGCTTGTTCCATGCCCCGGTCGCCCGAAAACTACTAACACGACATGCTGTTATGCTCCTTTCCAAGGGACTTGAGGCATTCTTTCGGGGTGCGGGTGCACGAGTCCTCGTCCTCGTTTCTTGGCACGGGGCAGAAACAAGAAAGAGCCCACGAAGTCTGGGCTTGCATACACAAGCTTCGCCGCTTGCAACTCGGGAAAGATGAGCAAGACGCTCTGACACAGATTTTCAATGGCTGTCTTCGCAAAGTTTCAAACCACGTCATTGCGATGGGCGCGCTATTCGCGCAGCTCCGCAGACAGAAGCTTCGATCTCTCCACTAGCTGGAGCTAAAGTCAATCATAGTCCAGAACTCGCAGCTCATGCTAGAACATGTGGAAAGAGTGCAGATGCTTCTTCTTGCATGTCCTTGCGACTGCTTAGTACGGCAACCAGGAAAGACTGCCGCATCATGTCGAAAATATAATGATAATGACACTAACAACAACAATACGAATAGTAATTGCAAAACCAATACAAACAATAACAATAACCAGAACAGTAACAGCGACCAATGACAGTCTATGATCATATCAATACCAACATCAATAGTCAATATCCCCATGCTAATATTGAAACGGATAGTGCTAGTAACAATAGTTGTTATTAACATAAAGATAATGTTATGAGAATGAACAAAATAACCGTGACATAATAGTCGCAATGAAGAAGAATCACATAATAACAGGTCTCGTGTTGAGCTTGCTCAACCAAAGCCGTACGCAACAACATCGAAGCTTCGCAGTACAGGCAACACGGGCACGGCGGAGCGGAGCACTGCGGCAATGCAACATACGAATGAAGGCTTAGTAAACTCAAAAAAAACCGCACATGGCCTATTTCAGCCGCGACCACATCTCCATCCGGCCGATGCACTTATGCCTGCAGAGGCCTCTGAGAAGCCTCGAAGCCCGTGCCTACGTTTCATGCACATTTTTCACAGCACATCTGCCGGAATCTTCTTGCCGATGTTGAGCACCGGCTGGCAGTAGAATCAAGCGAACCCATCATCCATGGGCTCAAAGCTTTTAAAAATGTCCGACAATCTCAGCGATTGAATGCTTTCTCTTTGCTCAAGCACAGTTTCGATTCCTGCGCTTTCGGAACGGTGAGCAAAAGCTCCAAAGAGATAATTGTTGGCGCTCTTCACCAAGTCTTCAAACTACTCTCGCTGCAAACCACATGCCAAAACAATGCCTCATGGTTGTGCGGTGTAACCAAGCTTTGTGAGACGATGACGTGCAACCGATACTGTCGACTGTGGTTTCTGGCTGGATGATCTCATGCTCACGCACGTGCTACCGGAATCGAAGAAAACTTCAGACCTCACAACCGGCTTAAGACTTGCACGAATACGGCTACTACTGCATCGACTTCAAAGACCACGACCACTCCCGCAGACTATCTACTACAACTACTGCAGCTGCTGCCGCCGCTGCTGCTCCTACCGCTACGAAGGCGATTGTTGCTGCAGCACACCCACGTAGCATCAATTTGTACTACCGGATCGTTAGTTACTCATCCACGTTCCAGTCTGGCGAGCTGCCCGTGGTATCCAGCATAGGCTCTGCAGCCCAGCGAGCTGCTGGGCAGCGGAGGCCATTGAAACATTTGCCATGAACACTGTTGTCCTGGCTAGCTGCTCTTCCTGCCCTCAGCCGAAGAATATTGAAGATGAAGGCTTCGCTGCTTGCAGGCAACCTGAGTATTCAGAGTCGATGCCTTTCATGCTGACTGGCCGTGGGAGTCGGATCGAGTCCAGAAGCTACAACACGGTTCTAATCCTTGAGACCATCGACTCGAAACCCTAATGCTGAAGAAGCTTGCACCGGACGTTCTATCACCTTGGGCGTTGACGCAAGCATCGCCCGATGATCACTCGGGTGGACGCATCACTTCCTCGGAGCCGGCTTGAAGCCCGATATAGAATGTAGCAAAGTATCATACAATAGAGTCCCAGGTATAGTAGTAGGGTCACATCGTAGAAAATGATATATACAACAAAATCGAAATGTGTTGAAACATACTGTAATAAGTTGACCCTTAATGTACATTATACATATGTTAGTTAGTACACAAGATGACACAATACAACATAGAATAATGTAGTACAAACATAACACAGTATGACAACAGTTCGTACAATGCTAATGTAACACAATATAATATGAGATGGTATCATACAACATAACGTGACATAATGTAATACAGTATAAAGCAGCATAAAACAGAATACAAGAAAATAAGACAGAATGCACCCGAATGTCAACATTTGAACGCAATCTCATGTGGAGTAGTACGGCACAATGTACTGAAACAAAATATGACGCAACATAGCTCAATAGAATGTAATACGACATAACATCATGCTGCATCTTTTGATTTTGTAGCACTATGAAAACAGCATCATGCAAACATCATATGAAAGAATATGTGCTGGCGTGTTTGTATATGTATATATATATATATATATAGAGTATATATATATATATGTAAACGTGTCATGTCACCTCATGCAATATATCATCATGAATTAGAACGAACAACGACATCATGTCATGTAGTACAATGCAACGCAATATAATACAACCTAATACAGTGTCATCTTACACGAATAGATGGTACACAATAAAAAATGGGCACGATACATATAGTATAAATAAATAATCCGCAACTAAGAATAAAGGTTATACAGAGTATATAATAGCACACGCAATAGAACTCATTGTACAATATAGAATATATAAAGTAACATAGACAAATGCTCAAAAAGACCATGCAAAATCATATCTTATAACATAATATAGTGTCAGGCAACATAGTACACTAAAAACATTTCACAAAGAAAAGTTCTTTATACGGTCTAAGATAGCGCATAATTAGTTGCGCTTCTCTGGAGTCTGATCCCAATGATCCGATGACCATCTTCGGAGACCGACAGATGACCAGTCTCGAAGCCTCCAGTACTTGGAGGTTCATGCGTAGTTATAAGTGGGGTTTTAAGTAGGGCAACTATAATTATATATAACCCTTATTTGAGGGGCTTATAACCCCACTTATAACTGCCCATGAAGCTCCAAGTATGCCACTCAACCCGAGCGTTGTTCCCAATATGTCCGAGAGGCAGTCCCTGTGGGCTCGTTGCTCCTGAGGTGCACACTTGAGGACATCTGGGAGTTTCCGAAAGTAAGGGGAGATTATTTCGGGGGTCCCAATAATAAGGATCCTACTATTTAGGGTACTGTATTCGGGTCCCCTATTTTCCTTCTGCTGCAGCAGTCGCCACCAAAGCTGACGCGCTAGAATCTGCAAAATCCCAGCTGCCGAGGCACAGCGTCTCTTCGGTCTCCTGCACAAGGGTAGGAGTTGGGGGCTTTGGGCAAAACCTGGGGATGGATGATGATGAAACCTATGGCCCTATGCATCGGGACCAAACGCGCAGGCGTCGAGAATGCAATCTCTGGCGCTGATGTGCCACAGGGTCGATGAGCCTTCTAAGCCGATCCCTGCTGCTGTTCTGCTTTGTGCTTCATTAGGAATCATGCGAAGTAGTAGCGGCAATGCCGCATCAACGATTCGGAATGGGGTCGTACGGATCGGGGCGGCTCCCGGTCACCTAACTGCGCAGAGCCAAAGGCAAGGCTTCGTTCTAGTCCTAGCCCAGTGCAAGGCTAGCGAACCTGAAACCTCGCGACCAAGCCTGTTGCAGTATGCCGCATGCCTGAAGCGAAATATCCTGCTTCGATCTTATCGTCCTATACTAGTCTAGATTATACGAATGATATCTCCATTTGTTGATATGACCTGGTGTGATATGATACACAAGTGTACTATGTTCCGACACTTCTCTCCTCCTTCATGTGCCCAGTTTGCTCGGTGTCGACGGGCTTGCCGGTATCCTGGACGTGGGAGATCCCTACGTAGCCTTAGGGTTTAGGGCTTAGAGTGATGGGAGATCCCTGAGGGGAAGAATTGACTGAAGTGCCGGGTGTAGAACACTGGTGTTGGTGTGTCTTCGTTGTGATGGATACATTGACAGATACCAGCTGATCCGATACCTCAGACGAGCTGGAGACATGAAGCGAAAAGAACATGAATGAAACAAAGGCGTTGTATGTTGAGCTGTTGATGCCGGGAACAATTCCGAAGAGCAACTGCAACAACAGCCTTTGCTTCTGTGCCGAGGCTTACGGCTTACGGCTAGACCCCTGCACGAGCGCGTATCCCGCGTCCGAGAGTTGTGATGGAGGCTAAGAGAGGGAAACAATCCAAAGATCTCTTCTTCAGCTTCGCCAATGCAAAAAATCTCCCTCTGCCTTACTTTGTGGCACCGATGACACCGGAAACACCAAACCTCTCAAGTTTGCACCATTTGTTGGGTCCTGCTGTAGTTGAGAGCCATGTGTGGAGTGACTTTGGCTGCCACCGTTGGAAATGCTGGCAGAGCGAACGCCAAGTTTCACAGCCATGTCCACCATAAGCCTCTGCAAAGCTGTGGCTTCGATGTGCTGACTTTACCGGCCGAGCTCTCCTGAATACCTACTACTACTACTACTACTACCACTACTACCACTACTACCACTACTACCACTACTACCACTACTACCACTACTACCACTACTACCACTACTACCACTACTACCACTGTCTACTACTACTACTACTACCACTACTACTACTACCACTACTACTACTACCACTACCTACTACTACTACTACTACTACTACTACTACTACTACTACTACTACTACTACTACTACTGCTACTGCTACTGCTACTACCTCACCCTATCGCCTTGGCGAAGACTTCTAGATCTATCGCTTGATGGAAACCGAAACCGGAACTGGTAAGAACCGAGGGTGTCCAAACAGCAGCTGCCAACCTGATCGTGGCTCCCTGCAATTTTGCCGTGTTGGCTACGTTCTGCTTTTAAGGTCGAAAGGTCTGCTGGCTGAGGGTTCTTGGGCGAGAGCTTGAATGTTGCGGAAGCACGTGCTGTACTTGACCCCAACTCTTGCCTTGTGCATCAAGGCTCCTAACGGCCAAACACCCTTCAGAGCGCCCTTCAGATACATGTGCTCGAACACTGAATGCTGTGCGGTGCCTCTCCATCTCTTCGAACTTAGCTCTCGTCATCCTCCAGAATGCTGCGGATCGCGCAATTGTGCAAAAAACATGAGTTTGTCTCTACACGACTGCTTATTAACGCGAAAGACTGTGGGTCAGCATGTCAAAGAAATGTGGTGCAAGGGCGGAAGATGAGATGCAGAAGGCTATCTTCGGACTTGGACGGATGCTTTGAAGTGACCTGCGTGGAGAACCTGACGCACTGCGAAATTGTCAAGTGCTGAATGGGAGCACCACTTGCAACTCTCAGGTCTACTCAGTCTACTCTGAACTGGAACTCCTTGATTTCCCGCCCGACGAGCCTATCTAAACGGCCCACGGCGCTGTCATCCAATGCCTGAATCCACACCCGCTGGTCCAAAGCCAGCTGCAACCGGTGTTCAGCACAAAGCCGAAGCACACTTATCATGAAGATGAAACATCTCTGCTTCTTGTTTATGCTTCTGAAAACCCAGGACCCAGATCTTCTCAGCTTCAACCAGCTCCATCTGGTTTGTCATACTTTCCACATCCCTCCTTGTTGTTTCTGCAGTTCCTTTCCTCGTCTTCGGTGTCCATGCGCTCGCACATGGTCAGCTTCAACCCTCCTAGTCTTGGGCGCAGCTGTGATTCAGAGAAACCTCCCTCACCCGAACTCGCTCGAGATTTCAAGGGATTCTTCTTCACCGATAACATTCTAATGAAAAGCATGCGCATTGAAGATCGTGGCAGAATGCTAGTACCTTCGCCGTGGAGAGATGTTAGAGCTCGAAGGGCGTGACTCGTGACGCAGTGTGTATCTTAAATGCGTCTCTTTAAACCCCGCTTCATTGAGTACCACGTGCCATGCCAAAAGCAATCAGACGCGTGGTCGGCCACAACGTCTGCCACCAGTTGCCCACAAGGCCAAGCTGACCGAAACCCTGAACACAAGAAGACAGGTCCGAGATGTGCCACATCTTCGAAGGTGCTATGGTATTCCTCGCTCATGATGTTGGACACAGCACAGATTGCAAAGAAGAGTAGAAAAGCCTCAACGCGCCTCAACGCACATGCATCCTCGATGACACTTGACATGAAGCTTCTTTGCAAGTGGACAGACATTAACCTTGCAGCACCAAAACTCGCGGGCTTGAGCCAACAGCCAAGCAAGAGAAGCTAGAAGGCCTAGCCCAAAGCCATTCGAAAAGTGCTCATACTCTGGAAGGCCAGAGAGGCTCGCGACCACAATCGAAGCTCAAGTAAAAGCTTTGTCCAAAATTTCCCTCATGAACTAGAGTTCCCATCCCTCAACCTCGGATATAGGCACTAGGGCATGGAACATCCACACTCTGGAATTGGCGAGTGACCTCTTCGAGGTTCGGCCATGGAAGCTCCGGATTTGCAAGGCCTCGTCTGATTCATCTGCTGCCAAAACTGATGGCCATTTCAGAGTGAAGGCGTGCACAAAAAAAATCGGATGTGCCTAAAAGTGGAAATCATTTCAGGCTTGGAGCGACAGCGTTGATGAAAAATGATGGAATCATACTCGATAAACTACGATGCTGATCTTCGGTCACTGTGTGCTACTAGATGCCATGCGGCTCCGGACGATATGGCCTAGATAGCTTGTCTGCACTGGTCGCAAAGGCCCGAAAGTTTCGATCTGATTTGTGATGGCGCACACAGGCGACGTCTGCATCGAGCAGTTCTGCAAATGCTCCGATTCCCCTGCACAGAGATGTTTCAGGCTGCCTTTCGAAGCTCAGGATTTGCTGAAACCCTCCAAGTTCTCGGACCTCCGAAACGCTGAACTCGATCCAACTCCACGGCCGGATACTGCAAGTAATCGTACCTGGCTGCTGTCGGCATCTTGGACAAGAGCAAAGGTAGCTGAGAATGTACCGGAATCTCACCATTGACCTAGACTTTCTGCTGCTCTACAGAACCCGAAATTAAGGGCACGGTCCCTCTGCGGTAGGCACAGCCCCTGGGGGCCCATTGTCTCCTTCGTCCAACTCGCAGGCATCCTGGATGATGGGAAGCACTTTAAAATGGTGGCTGCTAATCGGCCACTGCCACTGACTGATCTTGCTCCCGACCCCGCATCCCATACCGCTCCATTCCCATTAGAATGTCCGCTCAGCTATGCTGCACCTTCAAACTAGCTGGATGAACACTTTTGACTCGAACATGCAGTGAGACCTAGCGATGTGTTGGCCGCTTGCTACATAACTGAAACACGAAGAATCTCTTTAACACGTCAACTTGTTGGAGAGCGTGGCATGCTGTCCAGCATCATTGGTAGTGATGTCGTACCTCATCATTACCCTAAACCCGCAGAAGACCTCCAGCCGTAGCGAATCCACAAAGCGCGCCCATCGTGCTTTGGAGATGAATGGCATAGAGGTCTCGTAGATGATGATGCCTCTCGTCCTTGTTGCAACGTGCTGAGCGTGTTCGTGTGCCCCACACTTCTTCGACATTTGCACGGCACATATGGCCACATAACCAGGTGAGATGCTAAAGGATGGGAAGTTGTTCAAGGCTGGATGGGACTGATGCGGAATCCATGCAACAATCTTGCAAAGGATGCTCGAAGGCCAGCTCCTTTCAGCTTCGATCGCCAGTCTAGCTGCCTAGCTACTGTACGACGGTAGCCCGAATGCTCGTGCCCAGGATGCAGGGTGTGAGTTTCCGGCGAAGGGTCTGGGGATTTGACGAACTTGGATTTGGGATGCACCTGAACGCAAAGGTCTAGGATATAGGATGCGCCGAATCATCCACAACCCCCATCTTCCCGTCTCTTGTCGTCCTATCTCATGCTTGTTGACCCGGGCTCCGAGATGCACCAATGACGTACCAAGACATTCCAAGTCAACTGCTCAGACCGAGCTCCTTTCTTCGAAGTTCCTTCAGTCTCGCTGGAATGATCTGCCTTCGTGATGATTTCCATCCCCTGCCGAAAATTTCCATCCCCCGTCGGAAAAAAATACGAGTATGCACATCGGAAATATCACCGCCCTGGCCCTGGCTGCGGACCCGAAGCAGTCGGGCATTGCCCCGTGCGTCGTGGAAGATTTCGTTGTAGCGCTGGCAGAGCTGAGCCACCATCAGGTTCCTTGGGCAGCAGAACATTCCACAGCTGCAACAGTGACATGCTTCTAGGCCTGAAAGCAGCTAAGTATCATCAGGTACACGTGCCAGCATGCAGCGAAGGCAATGATGAACCTCAGCATCTGGTTCGTGTAGACTTCGAGAAATGGATAACCCGGTTGGCATTTAAGGAACCCGCGTTGTCCCACATGTGTTCTCGCATGGAAAGCCGGTGCTGCACATTTACATCGGAATGGCCCTTGAACCAATGACATCAAGTTTTGCAGTTCACCAATAAGGCCAGCATCAGGAACGAACCTGACAGCGCATACAAACCGATTCATCGCAAAGCCGCCTAATTCCCAGCACATCCACCCGTTGTGATTCTTTGATGGATGCAGTGTGCAATAGACGGTCTACAAGCTTGCATGCAGACAACACAGCTCGCGATTCCGCGATCCTGAGACCTGGCAGCTTCTAGCACTCCAAGGCCAAGCAACCACTTCAGGAGCGGCTCTGAAGCCTGAGCGATGCCTTCGTAGTTGCCGCTTCCATAGGTGTTGAAGGCCATGGACCTTGGGGCCACGGTTTAGGGGTTTAGGGATCTTTAGCGGTTAGGGTACAAACGGCAGCAAGTGAAAGTCGAAGCCTCTGCACCCGAGGCGCAACATGGACTCGAAGGCCGCGCCCAAGCCAAAGAAATCTCGCTTCCTTCACGGGACTGGGCTTGGGAGTCTTGGGAGCAAGGTCCAAGGTCAATCCCCCGGCTCCACCCCAAAAGCCTCATGGCAAGGAATTACACCCGTCCAAGGCTCTGCACGGAGTCGTCGCCATCAAGGTTGGGCAAGCAGGCCACCTGAGCCCAACCCTTGTGAATATCACCGTAATCCATCTTCAGCGTCCGACATGAGCATCGCGTGAAAGGCAGTCCAGGCACAGCGGACGCAAAGGCTGCCGCAAAGAAGAACAGAACTGCGACATACAGGATGAACTCCCACCTCAGCGCGTGGCATGCACGCAAGTTGATGTGAGTGCTATCTCGACTTTGCCAAAAACGGTTCTCCCTGGGCCATTTTTTCAATTCTTGGAGGCTTCTCAGCATGCACCCCATGTAGTACGACTGTGAGAAATCAGGTTACCACAACCTTGGCATAATCCTGTCGATCAGAAAAGACTTCAACACTTGCCAAAAGGATAAGGTATGCAAGCTGATAGAACCCTAGTGCCCGCCAAGGTCACCAAAGACTTGCGCAGATCACGCTGAACACTGACAGTTGCACGTTGAGGTGGACAAGCCTGAAGCAGAGAGATGCTGGGCTCGGGGTCCCCTAATGCTGGCCGAGGGTTAAAGGTTCAACAAGACTCGGCTCTCATTTCAAGGCTCCCATGGAGTGGCAGACCCTATGCCAAACCTTTGCCTCAAGCACAACACCTGCCCGGGCTACACGGCAGCAATCTGGCACTGCAAGTGCCAACTGCAACAAACCTCAACTTGACTGAGAAAGTCAGGCCGAAAGCGCGGGCAAGTTCCCTAAACCCTAAACCCTTTCCCAATCCTCTGATGACTCTTGTAGCATCATTATACTATACTCACCACAAGGAACCTCCAAAATAGTGTTAGTAACTATTTAGGTCCCTATATTGCTGTAGCATCTTTTGAAAGCCAAACAGGCCCTGGGAAGTTTTTCGGAGCTGAGCAGCTCTGAGGCCAGGAGGAAGTACAGGAGCATTGGGAAAGCGGCCAAGCGGTTGTAGGTGTAGTTGAGATTGCCTTAGAAAAAGGAAGGTTGCTTGAGCAAAAATTGCTGAAGACGTGTCTCAAAAAGCACAAGACTGATTTGGTCGAGGGATGGCCAGCTAATACTTCAAGTCTCTTTGAACGTCATTCCAGCTGTGGCGCAATACCACTCCCCGTACTCGCAGCAGTCCGTCAGCCACTCGTTGCCTGGACGCTTTGACTCTGCGATGCTGGCTTCAAGCACACGTGCTGAAGTGGTCCGGTGTTCCTCTGAAGGCTGACAGCCTAATGCGGCGTTCATAACAGACTCATGATGTTCTTCTGCTTCATGGTTCAGGAATCTAACTCTAAGCGTTTGGCACTGCTGGGTGGAATATGGAGCGTGTAGTGGTGACTAACCACAACAGACTAGCAGCGCAGCTGACAAAAGGTTGACACAGGCCACATGGAGATTCTGCCAAAGTGCAGGAATTTCGTCGCAACGCAGCCAGCAACCCGTTTGGAAGGACTCTGAACTAGGCTGCCAAGATGCTTGCACCCAGGCAGTGCAGCACTGGCTCACAGCAAAGCATGCCTGAAGTATCAGAGGTCGTCTTCGTGTCTTCCAAGGGCCACAATGCGACTGCGAAGAGGATCAAACGACAAGACCAATACAGCAGACTCTAAATTTCCCAATCAGATGGCCTGCGCATGTGCTTCTGCACCGTTGATGGTAACCCTCTGCCATGCTGCACTTGCACTCCTTGCCCTATGCTCTTGCGAGTAATTTGCGAGACTCGGCTGCAAGGCCCAAAGCTTCGACGGGGCCAAGGGGCAAATCAACAGCAGCAGCAGGATGACTTCGGTCATCTCCTGACCTGACCTCAAAGACAATTGCAGAAAGACGAGGCCCGCATGACCCTTTCAGAGCAGAAGGCACAGTTGTTTAACCCATCTTTTGTGCCCCCGCCCTGTTCCAGACGATTTCCGCGTCTCCTCCACCCTTCGTCTCTTCGTCTCTGCTCTTGTTTCTTTGTTGTGGTATCTTGCACTCGTTACATTTCTCGCTTCGAGACGTCTGCAGATTCCACTCCCACAGATGTGTACGACAAGTCGTTTGGCTTTCGTATTCCGACCCTGATAGTGAGGCACTCAACTTTCCCCCATGTAGTCTTTGGGCTGCAGGCTCCGTCAACACGGCTGAAACAATGCTCAACCTTGTTCCCTCTGCATCCTCCCACACTTTGCAACAAGGCCCCTCGTACGGCCTATGCTCAGCCCGGGCTCCCTGAAAAGCCAATGGTGGAGCGGGTGGCTGCAGCAAGTAGGATGGCAAGTGGAAGCGCCAGATGAAGCGCCGGGTTTGCCTCGAGCTTGGGGACTGCTGCTTGAATGAGAGTTTCCGAAATAGGAGACCCTACTATAGTACCCTAAATAGTAGGATCCTTATTACAAGGGCCCCAAAAGAAACTCCCCTTAACTTCGGAAACTCCAATATGCATGCACTTGCAACGGAATTGAAGTCGCACTCTTCGTGGCTGAACCCTCCCATATGAGCTTTACGCCCGAGAAGCGTTATTGTTCACCTTTTCAGAAACCGGACATTGAACCTGAAGCAAACCCTCCGTGAGTCCACCTGGCACGAACGGCTTTGTAGGTCTGAACGGCATGCTTGACCCAGAGCTGTCCAAGGCTGAAGACATACCTGCAGATAGGGTTGTGGAAGGCTGATAGAGGATTCTGCGAAATCCCGCGAGATCGAACTTCGGTCCGTCATTCATTTATCTTACATGACCTTCCATCCTTATCTCATATGCCTCGCCTGCAAGAAACACACGAAGGCCTCGCTTTTTATGCTGCTCGGCCACAAGCATGCGCGACAGGCGATGACCGTGAAGCGCTGCTGGCTCCGAACATCCACTGAAAGAATGCCCTTTTGCTCTGCAATGACGAAAAGCATGAGCGTCACCTCAGGGAGAAGGACAAAGTCTTGCGATTCGAAGTCAATGCCTGGAGGGGGTAGCAAACACAATGCTATGGGGGAGACGCATCCGAGTTGGAGATAGTTTGGTCCAGCGGGACGTCCTACTAGTGCTTGGATGCTCGCTTCATCACAAGCTCTTAAGATCACTCTGGTCATCAGCTTTGTGCTTCTAGAACTTAACAAACTCGTCAAACCCACGCAGCACTCACTGAGCCACGGGCGCAAAACCACAGCTTTGTAACCGCCCAGGGAAGGCAACAAAGTCGGGCCCACAGCAAGTCAGCCTCAAAAGCTTAACGGGTCTTCTAGTAGAAGCAGAGGAATCCGTCATGCCACTGGTGCTGGATTCTTCTGGCTTTCTGGTCTTTTCGTTGCGGTTGTGTTATGTTGCTTCGCGCTATTTCGGGCGCCTCTTCCTGGTTCCTATGCGCGTTCTTAGGTTTCCGGCTCAAATCCCCGTCGCATCAACGCTTGCCCCTGACAGCTCCAGTGGCTGTTCCTACGATGTGCTTGAGTCTTACCGCCCTGGCTTGCACTTCATGTGCTATCACCGGCATCACCCAGATCTGAACATCAGAATACCAGCGTTACGGTTATTGCTACTATTTTCGAACATCTTGACTACTTTGAGAATTGTTATTATTCTTACAAATACGAAGTGATGACGATGGACTTGCTGTTGTTACTCTAACTATGACTGTTCGTATTATCAACTCACTATCATGATCTCGGGCCATCCCGAATCTCCGGGAAGAGCCTGGAAGACGGCCGTAGGGTGGCAAATGATCTTCGGATCACCATGCTTGATCCTTAGCTCCAAGAAGCTTCCTCCGACTGTAAATCTTGGATGTGCGCTTTTCGGGGAAGGGCCCCTTAAATGCCCCAAACCTTGCCCTGCTGCTTGCACATGCCTGCGGAGCTACTCCTGATGGCGTCTGCGTGCGTCGGGCCAGTGGGTATGGGGGGCATCACCTAGCCAGCCTTCTGCGATCCCATAACAAGTCAGTGCTGAAGACGAGTCTAACGGAAGCAAGCAGCAAGTCCAAGAGCGAACTGGTAAGCTGTCCCTCGCTGCCAACCATGATGGAGCCGATGTAGTAATTCACACGCCGCACACCTGGCAAGGAGGCTCAGCCTTCTGAACAGCCGAGGATCCCGACACCCACTTTCCTTAATGGTCGAATTTCTGGCCGTGATGGTTGACCGGATCGGTCTCCTAAGGCGGAAGAAGGTTCTGATGAAGATCCGGATATCCATGGCATGGCGAGATGTTCCACCGTCAGTGGCATCCACCCCGTTACTGGCCTTTCTTCACATTCTTGGACCGCCAGATGAGCCCATCCAGCACCCCAGTCAGGAGCGAAGGCGCCTGCTCTGTGCCCGACTCGGTCAGGGTAATCGAAATTGGAATGGAGGTGTGACTGGTACTGTAATGACTCTAATTACTACAGGTATTATGACTACGACGATATGACTATGACCTATATCAATACTTTTATTACTAGTACTACTGTTACTACTATTTCTTCTGTGGCCAATATCGTTATCGTCATTAGTATTGGCATACTCATTCTTACTGTGAGTACATGCCTGAAAGGACTGTGTTCGTCGGCTCAAGCCCCACGTCGTAATCATCCAGCACGGTGACTGCTTTAATCGGGACCGTTGGGCAAAGATCAGCCTCTAGCCTCATCAGAATTGCCAGTCAGCTTTGCAACTACAGCAAACAGCAACAAACTCTTGAGGTCATAGCGACAAGAAAGTTTTCCATAAGTCTGCAGACGCTGCTCTTAAATTGTCAATATACTGTTTTCGAAGAAGAGCCCATGCACCCACCAGTCAAGATCAACGGAATGGATGTGATACACCTCGGCTGGGTCTCGGTTCGTAGAGCTGCAAGCTGCAGACTAATATTCGAGATCGTGACCCCCTGAACTTCCTGATGTCTGGGACATATTCCCCACTGCTCACACGTAGCTGCAGAACGAACACCTTGTTGCAAAGCAGCGGAATGAGGTCCTTAGATGCCAAAAACGCATGCGGCTCCGTTCAGTCTTGAAACTGAACTGCAAATAACCAGCCACGCAAAATGGACGCAACCGAAACTCTGAAAGCAACACGATCAAAAGATACGTGCAAGCAGCGAACCAACGCGAAAACAAAACTTCGCAGGGCCGTCACATCGCAAAGGAGTCGAGGCAATTTAAGACTTGTCCTCCCTGGTGACGGGCTACCTAGTTGAGCCCTCGAGCCGACTGCTTGAGCATCTGCTACCACCACTGCTGCCATCTTCTCGCGATACGACTGCTACTCCAGGCCTTGCCACCGCAGCTACATTAAACATTAAAGGCTACCTGCTGCGACCTGCAACCTCTAGTTAACCTCTGCTAACTGCTAACAAAGACGACGAGTTTGACGACTACTCCTATTACTCGTAGTCCTCCTACTGCTCCTACTACTCCTTCCTCCTCCTTCTCCTCCTCCCCCCATACTACTGCTACGACCACCACCACCGCGACGACACGCGACGACGACCACACACACTACTGCTGCTGCTGCTACTACTACTACTCCTGCTGTACTATTGCAGCTGCTGCCACCACCAGCACCACCACCACCACTGCCGCCACTACTTCGACGTCTACATTTTGTTGGAAAAACTGCCCCGGACCACGACAGCATTACGGCACTGTGAAGCCCCCGAAGCTCGTGGAGCCGAAATCGCTTGACAAAGATGCTCTGCTCTCGTCTGCACGAGACTCTGTACCACGGACAACTGACAAGACCATGCAAGGATACAAGGCACTAAGCACAGTCTTGTCAATTGTCATGGATGCTCTCTGGTGGACGGTGAATGTAGATAGGCTTTGGACATGCTCAAGCTTTGGGCAGGAAGCTTTGTTCCTCTCTAGAAGACAGCCCGGCCTGCGTATGTCATCAGTTAGCCACGGGCGCTACTGTATGAGCCCGATCCGAACGAGCGAAGTGATGGCAACGTGGCTTGCCGCTACGTTTTCAGCCAAGAAAGGGCAAATCTTTCGGATTCAGGTTCATAAGCTGCGCAAGGTTCCGGATCCCCTGCGTGTAGGGACTTGCACAGTCAAGGATGCTCTGATGCAAAGCCCAGCGACCGGATGGCGACTCCAAAGGGATTCCTCGTGTATTTGCATCTCACAACCAGGCGAATGCACTCGATAAAGCACTGCTGGAAAGCTGCCATGCCGAAGTAGTACCGTCCGCGGTCTGCTCGCATAGTGAGCAGGTCCTCGCCAGGAGACTGGATCATCGGCTTTGTTTCGGGGCCGAAGCAAGCTCACCTTGAGATAACTATCCAGAAATCCATCCCCAATGACGGCGAGTGCATGACCGACAGAGCGGACCCAGAATGTTCTAGCTCAGAGATTGCTGAGTTTATCAGCTGGTAAAGCAAGGCGAGCTGCCACAGGCACGAACCCATACAGACTGGCCGGGCTCCGAGCATACCCCACATGTTTTCGCCCAATCTTCACGTGAACACTTGACCCCAGCAACTTAGCCTTGATGATGGCAGCCGCCGACTCCAGCGCCCCCTGCAGAACTCATGGCAGAAGGCCCCCTCTTCTCGTTTCCTCCGAGCCCGGGATTTGCAGCCTCGCCTTGTCCACGGCCCAGACCAGCGGCGACATGGACTCCGTGCCCACCTGTGCAGAAAGGCTTGCGTCTCAGCTGCTAAATCTTGCACCCAGCACTATCCTTTAAAACAGCAGACCGGGCATTGGGTTTCCAGCTTGACATTGAGATTGCACAGTTTTCGGCTACGCCTGAACGCGCAGCAAGACGTCGTAGCGTACCCCACGAGGAGCTTTCGCAACGGCTTTCTTCAGGACCTTGAACGTGGAGCTCTTACTCTCTGGAGATCTGGCCCGTGTATACTAGGGTTTAGGGTTTAGAGTTTTAGGCGGGGTTTAGGTTAGGGTACCGTTGCACAGGAGATGGTCGCTGGCCCGTCGTATGCCCTCCCTGGCAAGCCTGGCCCGTACGCACTCAAAACCGAACGCCACCCACACTGAATTGAGCCCTGTGCGGCTGTATCACAAGTAGAATTCACTGAAGAGCCACCGTGGTCGAGTTCTTATTGATTGCGATGATCACATCCGTGGAGCCCTCTGCCAGCGTTCGGATGAAGATCCTGCACGCCAACAGGGCATCTCGGAGTCATTCCTTACACCTCGATTATCACAAGACTGTGAGAGCCCAGGTCCTTCCGATCAAATCCAGCGTCCACCACAGGCCCTCGTAGAGAGATTCATCTGAACAAGCTTGCTTGATGGACTGCCTCAGTGCATCAGCTCTCACTGGCACATTTGAGCACATGAGAGCAGGCCCAAACTTTCGAGACGGCAGTCTTTCAGCCTTGTGCTGTAGCACATTTTGCGTGACCTCCACTGCATCCGAAGCAGCATGAATGCTGCGACGAAAGGACGCACCAGATCCTGTCAACGACACGTTTGAAGCGGCTTCCACCCTCGTCTCTGTACACGTCTTCGACCGCTCCTCGGGGACACCGTGGCCAGCATGCAGAAGGCCCAAAGCGGAGACAGCAATGACGGCCTCACGATGCAGATTCGGTTCAACCAACCGCATTGGAGCAACTATGCGTAGCATTTTTTCCAGTAAAATTGGACACTGCCAGCGACAGCTTCACAGACCAATGCACTTTCGCCAAAAAAGAAAAGAACACTTAGAGCTTCGGCTACTATACTATCTATACGGGCTCCCCTCACACAGACCCGCGCACGCTTGAGCCATGCCTTGGCTCCCCACACGAGGCCCTGACCCAAAAATGAATGCAGGACTGTGGCGGGAGCGGGAGGGCGATTTGGGCAGTCCGAAGCGCACGGGACTTGAGGGAACGCGAGGGGCATCCCCAAAATACAAGCATCTCTGCAAGGGAAGCACGATTTCAAAAGAAACGCCTTGGGACTATGGCGGAAAAGCGCTAGCGTTGATCAAGTTCGCGAACGCCGCCAAGACCAAGATATTGGATTTGGACTTTGCACAATGAATGGAGCCAGTGCTTAAACCGGATTTTGTGCAGAATCCTGAAACTGTAATTTGTCTCTGAAGGATTCATCTTTCCACTCCGCAACTCTGGTGCGCTGAGCCCAACGGAAAAATCCAATGAACTCCCGGCAGCACCAACAGCACTGGCTCCTAAACCCTACAGCAAACCCTGAACCCAGAAAAACCTACCACCAGCCGGCAACGGCTCAGGGTTTAGGGTTTAGGGTTTACGAGTCTCCTGGCCTTATGGGTCTTCGTGTAGATGTCTGACATGATGGTGAGGATCCTCGGCTGGACATAGGTTCAACACATTCCGCGAGGGTCAGGCCTCTTGCAGCTATCCTATCAATTTGCAGCCGAAGAACAAAACCGGAAAGGAGAGACTCCAAAAACACCGGAAGTTCAGAAAGAACGGCAAGGAACTTTCCGACTTCTTTTGTAGAACCGGCCCAACACTCCAAACCACGACCCCGCATTTAAAACAGACCCAGTCCTCTGCAATATCCTTCTTGCAATACTGAGCCAATCAAGTTCAGTTTATGTGTGTGTATATATTTATATATGTATATGTTCTAAATGCATAATATACCTACGCACTGCATGTTATTGAAGGTTATGTCATCTGGATCAAAGACATTAGAGTCTGTTTTCTGAAGCCACTGAGAGGCCTGGGCCTCCCAGTCGATTCTACAGGTCGGGCCGCAGCCTCTGCCTGTCTGTCCCCGACGAAGTATCCCAAAGCCTGAACTCTAGACTCTTTTTTTTAAGGCCCTTTTCCTTCCTGCTACAGTCGGAATACCGAGTAGCTAGAGCCGGTAAGCCCCAGCGAATCTTCGTAAGAGGAGCCGTCCCATGATGTACATCAAGCGCTTGTTGGCCGCCCGCAGGTATAGCTGTGACTCCTCAGAGGGAATTCTCCACTCGCTGGGTCGTCGGGCCCTGCAGAAAGTATCGTGCTGGCGCCTCGCAGTTTGCAAAGAAAGTGTCAAAGACCTGGAGCTTGAAGGTAGCCAGGGCATCCTGGCACTGGTCACTTAGCGCCTAATAGCAGCTCGGGCTGCAAGGTTGTGTTGCATCTAACGGCTGTCTAGGCTTTGTTGGGCACGGAAACACAAGCCCACCTCATCCATACGGGCGAGGAAAGATCTCCTTGGCTTGCGCATCATTCCTACCGACTCGGACATCAGAGCCTGGTTCATCTGCAAAAAACGGACGCATCACTAGCGAAGCCATGTCATAAGCCGAAAGCTTCGAGCAAGCTTCAGAGCTTGATGATGGCGCACAGGGAGCAGCCGCGTCGCCTCGACCTGGAACCACCAAACGTGTCGACCAGAAGATATGACAGGTTTGTGTCTCACCTGCTTAGATGCATGGAAGTGACCTCGAAGCAAGTGCTCAGGACGTTTGTTTTTCACATTTGAGTTCTGCAGACACATGATCTTGCTGCACCGGAAAGCAGCTATAAGAGAAGGACTTGAAGTGCGAGTTCCAGAAGAAAAGGCCTTCTTCTCCACGCAGGTCCAGAACCAAGACCAAGCATTCTCGTGCTGCGTGCTCCAGGTGGAAGGCAGAAGTGACCTTGTAAGGGCCGGCACCCTTGAATCCATCCTTCTCAGGCTCTTACTGCCTCATGCAAAGAGATGTTGCAGATCTCGAACCCCGCAAATGGGACGTCGAGACTTGGAAATTCCTGACACTTCCCGCCTCAAGCTGGCGAACATCACCGAGCGGAACTCTGCAAGATTGACCTGATCAGGAAGATCAGGAAGGGTTCAGTCTCAGCATGGGACGGACGGACAGAATCAAAACGAAGGCTGACAAAATCAGAGGACCGTGAATGTCTTTCCGAGTCAGATTGCCAAGCTCATTTACGACAGTGCATGCTTCCACAGGCCCACAGAGTACCTTGTCATAGTGTGCGAGCGTCAATGCGAGCACGTCGCACTCTTCCTGCGGATGTTCCAGGATCCACATTCTGACGGTTCAACCTTTCTCCAACGCAGTTCTGCAATTTTTGGCTCGATACTTAGAGAAGGGTCCTGAGTCTTCGGTACGGAGCATCTCCTACCGCTGTATCCAGAACAAACTACTAACTTACGACGATTGCATTGCGGCCCGAGACGCACGACAACATCTGCATTCGACAAACTGCATCACAAGTAGCAGTATGGCAGTATGGTGTGCCTTTCCTGTGTCGGGCATGTCAAGCATTCATGGTGGATCGGCCCCTGCATGCACCCAGAGGTCGATGAGAGTTGCACTGCGAAGCTTTATATGCTTCTTGGCTGTGATACACGAGCGAAAAAACAACGAATCCCACAAGCTTCTTCCACTCCCGCGAACCACAAAATGTTAGCTTCCAAGAGCCCGGCTGGCAGGCTCGGAATTACCATCAACAATATTATGGTGAATTTTACAATTACAGTAGTTACTCTTACCAATACTAGTTTCGGCGGCTCCTTCTTATAATTAGAAAAATGATGGGCCCCAAAACCCTGTTCTAATTATTGTGTAAGTTCGATATGAGCAAAGAATTTGACCTCCAAAACCTTCTCCGGAAGTCTTCAACATCTCGGGGCACCTGAACTCGGTCAATGTTGCCGATGTGGGGAACCAAGGATTCCATAGAGTACAGAAGATCGGCAAACCACATGCCTCGGCGGCACATGTAAATGCCCTCAAGAGCACGCTGCACAGTGTGGTAAGCCAGATACGGTCCCCAATGCCCATGACGGAGGCGTTGAAGCCTTAGATGTCGGGACAGCTCTGTGTGGCATGTCGGCAGCGTTCTTCTGCTGACGTCGAGTCCGATCTCTCGCAGTTTTCTGCCTTTCGCATACTGCAACATGCCACACTGGGACGACAGCCGTCCTGGCTGCAACTCAAAAAAGTGTGCATCCTCTAGGAAGTGATCGCATGTCGATGCTAAGCAACGACTCCACATCGCGGTTGGTTCCACAGCTTCTTCGGTTCCATCGACATCCGGAAAGCCGGAGAATCTTCAACACAAACGATCAAACACTAAAGAATTCCTGCGGCTCATAAAGGTACGGCATACACGCGACTGAGTCATCAAGTACTCCTTGGTGGCACAGTCTCTAGGCTCTAGTGCCAAACAACCGAACCACAGCTCAGCTGCGCTCGTCGTACACAGAGGATGGAACCAGGATGTCATCTTGTGACTTGTAAACTCACGCAGTGATGGGCAGCAGTGTTTGTTCCCAGCACACGCTCCTAGTCGTAGTGCTTTCGGCTGTGGAGATAGGGTGGCACTGGAAACACCACGGGCAGATAGCCCTTGGAGCATTCGGCTCTGCGTTCAGTATCGACGGCTAAAACCTTTTTTCGGCAAGGCGAACCATTCTCTTGGCTTCTGCTGTCACTGTACGTCGGCGGGGCGAAGAGTGCTGTGTAGCTTGATTGTGTAGGGAATTGTAGGGATGCATTGCATGAGCCGATGCACCCGCCGCCCTGGCCCGGACGTGCGGTTTGCGCATGTGCTGCCGCCTTGCGCCCAGCTGCGCTGTGCAAGGCGTTTGGGCCGCGTGCACCGCGTTTTACAGATTGCAGAGGGTGCGCCGGTTGTGCCGCATGTGGCATCATGTGGTGAGCAGCCATTAAAGTAGACAGAACTCCTACATGAACCTTTAGGGGGTGCTAGATGCGGCAAAAAGTAGGAACCTGATCCAACATCTGCTACCTGTAGAGTCAAAGAGCGTGCCATCGCTGCAAAAGTCTTGGGGATGTCCATGTTGGAATTCTGCTTCCACTGCTGGTGGCAATCCTGCAGAGAAGTTCTGGAAGGGATTTCATCTCAGCACTCGTAGATTTTCGTTCAGCCCCATACCTGAATATAGCAGCCTAAATAGAGATAAGGTACCCCTAGCTTTTAGAAACTCCCATACACTGTGTGCGTTGGAGTCCTGGTCGGCTTGCTCGCCCTTCTCCATGGTGTTCCCGTCTTGGTGGCCTTTGGGTGAGGTCCCGTCCTGGCGGCCTTTTGGCGATGGTGCCTGTCAGCGAAAGCCAAGGAGGATGCAGTGTTCTGACTTAGATTAACGTATACTGATATCGACATTGCCAGCTGCATCTAAGCTGGATAGCACTGTGCACGAAACTCAAACAGCAGAATCCGTGCCTCATAGGATCAAACCGCTTTCAAGTGGCAATGACGAAAGCTGCAAGCAGACAGGAACGAATTGAAAGAGAGCTGCCGAGCACACAGCCTGCAACCAAGGAAGGCAAAATGCGTCATCCCTGATGACAACCCAGCCGGAAGCCCCAAGCTGAAAGAGTTCAACCAAACCGAACATAGCCATCGTCAACCCTGCTGGGCCTGAGCCGTATCGGAATGATCCTCCCCCTCGTGATCCTCCTGATGCTCCTGATTCGGAGAAAAGCCCCCGGAAAACCCAAAATACCCAGGGCAAGGGGCTCGGAGGCAACTCGGGAGCTGAAACGGAGAGGTTTCTGTCCTCTGCCGCATCTTCGCTTGTGACGTTGGCCTGCAGATTGCGGCCCGGTCCCATGTGGGAGTTTCCGACAATGGGGGGACCCTAATATAGTACCCAAACTAGTAGGATCCTTATTACAAGGACCGCGAAAGAAGGTACCCCTGATTTTGGGAAACTCCCATGTCGAACGTGAGAACTCAGAGACTTCCAGCCGAGGCCTGCTAGTCTGTACTGTCGGAATCTCACGGTTTAGGGTTTAGGGTTTAGGGTTTAGGGGTTTAGGGGTTAGGGGTTTAGGGTTTAGGGTTTAGGGTTTAGGGGTTTAGGGTTTAGGGTTTAGGGTTGCGACAGATGCAACAAGTATCTTCATGTTATCTCTGCCAAGCAGGCTAATGCTTCTTTTGACAATGGATGGTTAGGTGTTGACGAGACGGCCTTCGAAGGCCAACATTACGAAGCTGCACGATTTCAGCCATGCGGTATTGCAGCATGGATCGGTCTGCAAACGAGCTTGGGTTCCAATTCTCTGCTGACGGACAAAACCCTTATACAGTATATACTATATAGCAGAAATAGTACATTATTATAACATGTTATATATATATAGAAAGATAGCATCGTCCACAGTAAGGAACATTGCAGCTTAAGACATAGAGAGCAACGCAGCTTCCACCTCCTTCCAGCATGTCCTCAGAAGGCTCAGGCGCTCAGCGTAGTGCCTCGCCAGCAGCTGAAGGTCTTTCACTAGATCTCTGCTCTCTGCGGCCGTCATCCCAAAACCCGAACGGCAAAAAAAAAAATATATAGCGTGAAATCTGGGCAAAACGAATGCCCCAGTCCCCTCCACAGCTGGCCAAGACACTCGTGCGTCCGCGCTAATGAGACGCCCAAAGCAGTGACCGTCTGGCTGAGGCCGAACCTTATGCTGCTACGCTTCATCTGGCATCTACTGCCCATGATCATGCTGGGAGGCCAGCGGCTGTCGGACTGGTAGGCTACATCATGCAAACCATGTTTAGAAATCCCTAGCACAACCGCTACTAATGCCAGAACAGATTTGCCTGTCTAAATCTTGAACCTTCCGACTCTCGACCCTGAATGGTCCGGAATCGACCAGAGAACACTGGCCGAAGACATGATCCCCAATCTGGAAACGTAACAGAAAAATATTATTTCGAATGGGCTTTTCAACTGAGTGGCTGAAACTCTGCCGTCATGAGTCCACCCAGTTTTGATGCGCACACTTCGAGAAGGATGCCTTTGAACACCTGACAGGCAACACGGATATATGTACATATATATATATATATATGGATATGGTACCCCTCTACCAAGACCAACTTTGCCTATTTGTATCGAAGCGTGCCTACAAAGCATGCTTGGCCTGAACTCTTCACGAATATGTATAGCTGCACGTGCATTTAAATCCACTTGTACATCGTGGTGCGCTTCAATATGTTTTACTATATACGTGAGCATGTCTTGGATTTCTTACCAGGTGCCTGCATTGAAACCGGCATTGAAAAGTTGAACCTCAATGCAACCAGACCCGTGCAACCCTTAGCCAAGAACCATGATGCCCAGGACTCTTGAATCTTTGGTCGGTGGGTAGGTAGGTAGGTAGGTAGGTGGGTGGGTGGGTGGGTGGGTGTGTAGGTAGGTAGGTATGCTAGTGGAACGTAACACATACATCATCTAAATAGAAGAAGACAGACAGACATAGTCACATGACGCTTTACCAAACCTAACACAACAGAGCACAAGCCGAGTGTAACATAATCATGAACATAAGATAGCATAGCATGGCACAGCAACACAGCGTACTATCACGAAACATAAGATACTCGGTATCTTATCATATCATACAGGACCATACCACACCATATGCAGGCAAATGTGACTGGCAGTATTCATCTGTGTTTCTCGATCTTTCTTTCACAAGACCTGCGGGCGATCTCTCTTTGTTTCTTTCGCCAGGGCTGTGGTAGAGGGTTGAAGCGACTTTCGCATTGCTTGAGTCATGCGCAATCCCCATAATTCGCGCCAGACCTGTTCTTAGTCTCTGTCTCCGGTTTTTCTCTCTATGGGCGACTTTCTTCAGAGAGCGGAGTAGTGGAACTTTCAACATCTCGGCAGCAAACAAACACGCAAACTGTTGAGCCCGCAAGCGAAAATACTACAAGGGCGTCCTCAACGTCGGCCGTTGTGATGTCCGCGTTCATGTGACGCCTCACACTGCGACGTGATCCCAGACCGTGGGGCACAAGTCTCAAACCTTGCTGCACCAACACGGAAGCTACAAGTTGCCAGTTGCCATGCCCTCGTAGCACTCCATGAAACTATGGTCACAACGAGCTTAAACGCACCCGAGACTGAGGGTGCAGAGATGGAAGATACGTCGAATTGACCAAGCGACGAGACTGACAGCTGGAGCGAGACGGGGTATATACGGTGGCTTGTTACAGAAACACACCGTGCGCAGAAACCAAAACAGACCAAACGTCTTCGAGTCGTTGACATTTGCATGTCCAGGGCGCAAGGCAATGTACTCCAACTTCTTTTGGACCACCTTGGGGTCGCTCAAGGATTGCAGCAACCTGGGCACTCGGCACTGCTTGACTATTGCTGAACAGGCCAGAAGCTCCAGTTTCTGAACTGGTTTCAACCATCGGAAAGGTAACGATTCCCAAAACTGTCAGGCGTTCATCTCAGAAATATGCGAATACCACGCAAGCACGGCATGTGACTTTCCGTGGAGGGCTGCAAACTCGGCACGACACCTTGATCAACGGCTCATGCAATCAACACTTGCGAAGCGCACTGGCAGCGTACCGCAACTCTTTTACACCGCAACATGCAAAAGTGATCTGTTTCGTGAAACTGCTTCTGTGCACTGCTGTTCCTGTGTTATCGGACATGCAGGCCGGATGCTAAATCTGCAGGCAATGCCGAAAGGCCCTGTCACCGGCTTTCGCTTCAGACCAGCGAGTCTCGAGGCGGCGAGGCAGAAGAGTGAAGGCAACATGGGCTCGCGTACACACTCGGGTTTCCCACACTCATTGTATTTTGTTTTGCCTTCAATCGCTCTCGCCCTCGGCCTCCGCAAGGATCTTCTCGGCGTCCTGAACCGCCTGGTCTTTCCTTGCCTCCCGCTGCGTGTCTCCCGTCTTCGCCTTGATGACAACTTTGCGCCTCTGGCGCTCGCCTCTTTTCTTCTCCTTCAGCAACCGGTTGGCGTCCGTTTGCACCAAACTCACCATTCCATCTTTTAGGTATTGTCGCATGACCTCCTTGTCTGCGTTGGCTTTGGTGAGCACGTCCGCCATATTCTGCATGCCATCGATCCAGCGCACATGTGCCCTTGGTCGTTTGACCGTCTCTCGAAGAAGGGCACCTTCTATCGCCATCCGTCGATCGGAGCTGGTACTGTGGCTGTCCTTCTCCAGGTAGTCGTAGACAGAGCGGGCGTCAGTGACGTATACGCGGTCCCTGCGCTCAATCACCTCGGGCCATGACTTCAGGTCCACTTCGTTTGTGAGCGCCTCTTCCAAAAGCACCGTCAGCCAGTCACCGGCCTCCACTGCTTCAGCCAAGTGGCTAGCCTCCGCGGCCAGCGTTGAGCGGCACACTCTCTTCGTTTGCCCGCTGTGAAAGGCGAGCACGTTCGCCTTGGAAGGCTTCCCCTCGAGGATGCAGCGATTGGCAATCAGGATGAAGTAGCCGCCGACGCTGCGGTAGCGGAGGATGTCGTTGTGGTCGGGGCTTCCATTGGCGTGACCGCTATCCGCCAAGTGAACGATGACCCCGTCTCGTAGGTCTACGTCCTTCCAGTAACGCATTCTGAAGTCTGCTCCCCTCCGGGCCATGCCAATGTACTGCTTGAGCCGGACGAGATCGGCCATGCAGGTTCCCGCCTTGCTCCTCTGGGCGACACCGTTTTCATAAGCAATGTCACACCTGAGCTGCCGTGACACCCATCCAAGCTCGCCTGCAGCACTGTTGTACACTTCCATCTCCTGGGCCGTTAGCTCCCGATCGAGCTGTTGCCTCTGCTCCTTGGTCACCTTGACGGGCTTCATGGAGAGGGCATAATTTCTCATGGAGACGTCGATGTGACCCTCCGGGGTTTGACGGACTTCCCTGCCTCGGAAGATGAAGTCCTTGTAGTGGTTGGTCGCGAACTCGAGGGCCTTGCTGGAGTGGTAGAAGGCCTTGTCTAGGTACTTTGGATGGACCCCGCCCTCTATGTCGTCCACGTGCGTGACCAGAATGCCGATGAGCCTCCGGTCCCGTCGCAGATAGAAAAGGGCAGGCTCTAGCCGGCTCATCCGCCAGCCGTCGCTTTCCAAATGCTCACGCAAAGCCAGCCAGAACAAACGAGCCGCCTCCGCGAAACCGTAAATGGCTTTCTTGGCCCGAAGCAGCTGGCTGCCGACCAAACCTGGGAGGCCGCCTCGCGGCTGATCCAGGTAGATCTCCCGGTCCACGCTCTTTCCACTAAAGTAGGCATTCTTGATGTCCTTGGCGAACAGGACGAACTGCATGTGCACGCAGATGGCCAGGCACACGCTTTCAGCCATCGAAGAAGCCGTTGGCGCATCCCGACGGTACTGCCCCAAAGCTTTATCCTTGAAACCTTGCACCACCAGTCGGGACTTCGCGAGGAACTCCTTTCCGACCAGGCCGTCGTTCTTGTTCGTTCTCACCCACCTGGTCGGCACAATGAGCTCGGGCTTCTCGGCGCGTATCCTCGCGCTCTCTGCTGGGCTGAGCACGTCGCATGCATCCTTTGCTCGCCAGGCTGCCCATTCTTTGGCATCGGACCCCTGGGGTCCTGTGAAGAAGGACTGCGTCTCGGGCGGCAGCTCGTTCAACTTTATCTCCTTCCGCCCTTTCTTCTTCACTGCGTTGCCCTCCTGCGCGGCCAGCGCCTCGTACTTATCCTGGAAGATGTTCCGGCGCACCCCGAAAAGGTACTCGTCGATGCTCACCCCGGCCGTCATATAGGAGAGCTCGTTCTTGTAGTAGTTGGCCTGGGCTTTCTCGATGAGGTAGCTTCTCGAGCTTGCCGCGGTGAAGGCACAGACCCCTTCCTCGACGTAGTTCGCTGATTCCCCGGCTCCTTCAAGAACGCGCTGCCTCTTGGCTTCCCGCTCTTGTGCCTCCAGTCCTTGCTCTTCGTCTATGGTGGGCATCGGCGGGAGAACGTTGGCTGAAGGAGGTACATGGTAGTCGTTGAGGTCAGGGTCCCAGTCCATCATCTCTTCGGTCAGTGGCGGCATCTCCGGCTCGGCCGGGGAAGGTTCGTACTCTCGCACATCCTCGGGGAGCTGCTGTGGTTCGGCAGCTTCCTTCCCTGTTTTGCGTTTCCTTTCTTGGCTAAGGAAGAACTGGCTGGACTGCCGGGCCTTCTTTGCATCACGTTCCGATTCCAGCCTCATTCTCGCCATAGAAGTCGAGGAGGAACTGAGGTCACCGGCGTCCCGCTTCCGAGTCTGCTCTGGTTCTCCTGGAGGTTGCTGTGCGTCGTCGGTCTCCAGGGGCACCTCAGCGTCACCTTCCGCAGCCGGCTTCGGAGCTTTACGTAAATCAATGTACCCTGTGCCTCCGGATGCGGGGGCCGGGTCAATGAGGTCAACCTCGTGGGCTGTAATGGTCCAGCGGTTCACCTCATCATCGAAAGCTCTGCTCAAATGCTCCGGGCTTGCTGCAAGAAGTATCCCTCGGTGCGATAGCCAGACGGTGTGCGAACCTTCGCGCCCGATCACTCGAGCCACACCGCGCCAGCAAGATGGGCCTGGCTCTTTCCCAGCGGCGTCGTAGTAGAAGACGTAGCTGCCGATGGGGAAGGGCCCACGACTGGGCCAAACTTGCCGTAGCTCGGCTCTCCTGAGTGCTTCGCTGTTGCTGGCCTTAGCAAAGGCCTCCCGGGCTGCCATTCTCAGCTGGGTTTTCCGGTAGAACTGTGTGGTCGGAGTGGCAGCCAAGGCCTGGGCGCCAATTCGCGCCACTTCGGAATCGTCACAAAGGGCAGCTGGAAGCCTTATCTCTCGACCAAGCACCCACTGCATTGGGGAGAAACCTCCCTTCCGAGAGCTGCTGTTCTTGGCCTGGGTGGTGGCGACCGTGGCTAGTAAAACTTCTTCTCGGCCTGCCACCTGCTGTGCCCAAGCAAGTCTCCGAAAACTCTCCTTCCATAGACCGCCGTGTCTCTCGATTTGGCCAAGTTGCCAAGGGGATGCCTTGGCGGCTGTATCAAAGGTGCAGCCGTGATCCGCAAACTCCTCTGCGAACTCGGCCAGAAAATACTTGGCCCGGTCCGTCATGACACCGCGCTCGGGGAAGCCGGCCCACGATGTCCAGTGCGTGGTCAGGGCCTCCAGGACCACCTTGCTCGTGGGATTGGCATGGGTCTCCCCTAAAAGCGCACAGGTCTGGAAGGTAGTCCCCTGGTCGAGGATATTCAGCCAGGACCAGCTCTGGCCTTTACTGTCCTTCTCGGTCAGGATATCCAGGCCGATCTGCACATTGAACTCGTCCGTCATGGGCAGCTTGCTCGGCTTCGGCTCCTTCGGTGCATCAAGATGTGCACACTCCGGGCATCGGAACAGGCGGCAGGCTTTCAGGGCGACTTCGCTGGCCCGGGAAATTCTCAAAGCTCGCAACATAGAGGCAGTGTTGGCGTGCCCGAGGTTCACGTGCACCCGCTTTATCGCCAGTTTAAGTTCACGAGGCAAGTTGTCCCATTGTCGCTCTCGTGCTTGCTCCTTGGCCTGCCAGCGGTCGTCTGCCTCCGGGTTCTCAACCTCGCCAACGTCCTTGCCGTAGAGCACCACGTAGAGTGACCGCCTCTGCGCCACGAGTGGTCGTACTTGCGCCGACGGGGCTTGCGAAGCCCAGTCTTCCCAGTCTGTGGTCAACACCTGGCCGTCGGACAAGAGCAGAAAGGACTTGCGAACCGGCACGTCCTGAGGACCAAGGTGTGGCTGTGGCTTCTTCATCCTGCGGGCCACGGCCGAGCACAAGATCAACTGAACGTCTGCCGCGGCTGACTCTCTGGCGGCCCATGCCTTCCCGAGGTCACCCTGCAGGTCCAGTCGGTTCCAAGCTTCGCCGCCTTCCTGCCTGATGTAGTCAAGGGTCGCCTCTAGAAGCGCTAGCAGGTCCTCCTCCGACGACTCGACCCAGAGACCTCGCTGCAACTGTCTTGTGCGGTGACCACGGCGACGCAAAGCTCGGGCATCTCTAACTAAAGGACTCTCTTGTGGTGGCTCTTCTCGTGCTGGCTCTGCTGGCTGTGGTTGCCCTACTTCATCTAGATCCTGATCGAAAGGAACGGCCGAATCATATGGCAAAGCGGACTCCATGAAAGCCGGGGTTTCGGGCACCGGCGTTTCCTCTTGTGGTGGCTCTTCTCGTGTTGGCTCTGCTGGCTGTGGTTGTCCTGGCCGTTGCAAGCGAAACTCGGTCTCCCCTGTCCACTCCTGATCCATGGTCTCACGCCGGCCGTGCCACCAGTCACCTTCATGAACTCGGCGGGTGCCGTCCGCCATCAGCATCCTGGTCCGCCGGCCGGGAAGGATGTCTTGGAAACGACAAGGGGGTGCCGTCGAGGAATAAGGGATGAAGAGAAGCCGCCGAGGAGCACGGTGAACTCGAATCAGCAGGTCTTCTCCCTCAAACCGCCAGTCGTCCTCGGTGGGCTCCTCCTCGGCCTCGGTCACAGACTCAAAGTCGCTCACCTCATTGTCGACCTCGGCCGGAAAAGCATGCTGAACAGCTTCACCACCCGCAAAAGCGATGCCGTAGTCCAGGCACATTGTCTCCTGAACGCCTTGGCAGATAGCGCGACACAGGCCGTAGGGAAAGAAATCGGAAGTAGTAAATGTCGTTCTGGTCCCGGCCTGGTGCGTGCCCCAGGGGCAAGCGCATCGCTTCCCAACGTGGTTCAGGAGCAGCTCGCCGTTCGATATCCAGCACATTGGCCGTCGTTGGCGCTGCCCGGGCCCAGTCACGTAGGCACACCGGTCTCCCCACGCCATCTTTCCATCGAACGCTTGTAGTTCATGTAGTAGGCTGTCCTTTTCTTTCCACGCGTGCGCCTGGTCTGGCACGGCAATCAAGTAGTAGCGCCCTGCTTGCTGTTGCCGCCGGGCCGCCTCCACAACCAATCGTTGTAGCCTCTGGTCTCTTGGGCTGCGCGGTCCGTCGGGCTTCGGCTCCAGAAAGGCAATCACCAGGAAAGGCTGGTGCTCCAGCAGCGCTTGCCGAAGCAGCCGTCGTCCGGGAGCCCCTCGGAGATCAGCTCCATCCAGCCGGTCCATTGGGCGAGTGCAGGTCCAGCCAAGGCGCTCGGCAGCATAGCGCGTGACAGGGGCATCGCCGCCAAACGGTTCGAAGAGCCATGTCTTGCTGAAGTTCCCAGTGGCCCACTGCTCTGCCATGCTCGCCTCCATCCGTAGGGCCGTCCACATGCAACGGTCCATTCGGTTGTGCTTTGCCTCCGCCTGCTTCAGCTCTTTCGCCCTCCTGTCTGGGAGCTCCTTCAGCACGTCTCCGCTCTTCACGCCACGGCCGCCCAAAGTGGGTGACCCCGTGGGCCTGGTGATGAGCTCCTCTTCTCGCCGGTCGACAGGGAGGCCATGCAGTACAGGTTGCCGGGCCTCCTCCAGATAGTACACCAGCAAGTCGCCGGCCTCGTTGGTGACCTTCGGGACGCGGTTCGCCAGGTCCACCGGGACGTTATCGCCAGGGCGGTAGGCCACCTCCACAGCGAGGTGGTTGGTCCGGGTCGTCACCATGGGGAGCTCAATGCCAAGAGCGCGCACCTCTACCTTCCGGTCCTTCATCACCAGCACCATATCGAGTGCGCTCATGGCCGGGATGCTCAGAAGGAGCGGCGTCGTGCCTGAAGGGAGCTCGGCAGAGAAGACCTCGCCAAGCCGATTCCCCAAGAAAATCGGTATCCTCCAGACCGGCAGCTTCCCATCCGAAGAAGCGCCGTTGGCAAAGTGAAAGAGCTTCTTTGCTGCGGTCTGCTGGCAGCTGGTATAGCTCTCGCGCCAGCGTTTGGAGTGAAGGCAGGCCGTGCAGGCAGTGTCCAGCAAGGCCAGCCGGGACTCATCTCGTTCCCGGTCCGTCTGGTCGGGTTGTAGTCGATGATGTTCACCAACCTCCGCCCGGCCACCTTGAAAAGCATCAAACGAATTCGAAGGGGTAAAAGAAGTGCGGTGTATTGGGCTCGTTTCCTGAATTCCGCTTGCTGTGTCTTGGCTCGGTCGGGCCGTGTAGACGAATTCCAGGTTGGGTGACACATCCGGCTGGGAGGCCGGCTTCTCACTGGCTGCGCTCGCGGGCTGCCTGGTAAAGCGCAACCCCCTCATCGAACTTCCTGGTGAACTTGCACTGCTTTGGGCCAGGGAAGTTGCCGCAGCCGAAGAAGTAGCCAACGCCGTCCCGTCGGCGACGCAGCACCATAGCAACGTCACAAACATCACAGCGTATCTCCCGCACCGGGTAGCCCACCTCCATGCCCGCTGGGATATAGAGCCCCGTGCGTGGGTCGACCGTCGGACCCAGGTCATCATCGAATTTCTTCGCTGGCTCCTTGGTGGGCAAAGTAAGCGGGCCGGCTGTGCACAAAGAGCTGGCCGGGGCGGCTGCCGAGGAACTTCCGGAACTTCGAAATATGCGACTTGGTCCGGGGCCTGGCGCTTCCACCAAGCGCACGCGCCGCTTGGAACAGCCCTTCTTCAGGACCGCCTCTCCAGCATAGAGCTGGTTCAGTCGCTCGCGAAGCTCCTCCTTGGCGCCGCTGGTCTGCACACCCCATCGGTCGCAGTCGGCCTGCAGCTCGCGCACCTTCATGTCAAGCAGCCCGGCCGGCCGTGCACTGGCAAAGCTGAGCACGCGGATCTCATCGATGTCCTTGGCCGCCACCTTAATGACCATCTGCTCGTCCTTGGCGGCCTTCTTCTCCTTCTTCTTGATCGCCGGCTCGGTGTAGGACGGGCCCGGCTCTGAAGGAAAAGGCGGCTCCACATAAAGCCAGTCACTGGTGTAGCCGGCTGGCTTGGCTGGCTTGCGCTTGTCATCCAACTCTGTCTTTCCCGCGTCTTGCGCCATGGCGTCTCGGCTGCTGTCGCTGTGGCTGTCGGAGCTGTCGTGGTGGATCATGTTGCAATGGGCCTCTTCTTCATCGTCACCACGGAGGCTGAAGAACATAGGGGACTCACCCGTCAGATAGGCACGTCCTTTCCCAACTCGTCCTCCGCGGTCTCCTTTGCGCTGGCCCTTCCCGCTCTTTCCGCCCTTCGGGTGTCCTTGGCCGGACTTGGGGCATTGAGGGTCGCCGGCCCAATGCCCAAGACGGTGGCAAGCAGAGCACCGGCTTCGGCTCTTCTCCTTGTCAATGGCGGCCCGCCGGTCCTCACTCGAAGCGCCGCCAGGGAAACGAGGTTTGGTGAATCCTCGGGCTTTCTGGGTCTCCTTCAACTTCTTCCTGGCGTCCCGGTACGTGGAATAGGCCTCGAACACGGCGTCGTCGTTGGAGGCGCCTTGGTCGGACTCGCCGTCGGTGGCGTCGTCGTCCCCGTCATCGCCCTCGTCCACAGCCAGGGCATAGTCATCGGGGATCTCCTCTTCATAGTCCTCCGGCTCGCCCTCGTCATCCAGGCCGCCGTCGCCCACGGCATGCGCATAGCCTGGTCGCTTGCCGCCTCCCTTAGCGCCCTTGCGGCTGGGGGCGCCTGGCCAGTCCCGGGTCTTCTCCTTCTCGTGCACATCGAAAAAGCTGACCCTCAGTGCCTTCTCTATCCCCTCGAGGCTGTAGTCGGACTGGTTGGCAAGCAGGATTTGCCTCCGGTCTTCGCGGCCCAAGTTGGCATTCTTAAGAAGAAAGTATGCCAACAAATCCTCCGACATGCTGACCCCTTCCGCTAAGTCCTTGAGGTCACTCCAGCTCTCCCGCCTGGCTCGCAGAAAGCTGTCGATCGACTGGCCTCGCCGGCGGTAGCTGCGGTCGAAGAACAGGTCAAAGGCCTCCGTCTTCTTTATAACGCCGACCTTCTCTATGGCCTGGAGCGCCGAGAAGATCTGCTTGTAGCCGTCGGCCCCGCGAAGCTTCTCCGGATTTGCCAGCAACTCCTGGCAGGCTTTCCAGGCCTCGCCGTGCAAGGCGTCCAGCAGCTTCTTGGCGAACCTCCCACGCTTCTTCTCCAGGGAGCGCTTCTCCTTCGCCTCGTCATCGCCACTGCCTTCCAAGGTATTGTAGGCGAAAAGAACCCTTCTGCGGTACTCCTTCATGAGCTCTGGCCGGGTCCCCGTGAAATGAGGGATCCCGTCTCGGTCCACAACGATCTCGTCATCTCGCCAGAACTGCTTGCTATCCGCCATGGCTAGCAGGAGCTAACACCGGCTCCGCTACCAGTGCGAAGCGCACTGGCAGCGTACCGCAACTCTTTTACACCGCAACATGCAAAAGTGATCTGTTTCGTGAAACTGCTTCTGTGCACTGCTGTTCCTGTGTTATCGGACATGCAGGCCGGATGCTAAATCTGCAGGCAATGCCGAAAGGCCCTGTCACCGGCTTTCGCTTCAGACCAGCGAGTCTCGAGGCGGCGAGGCAGAAGAGTGAAGGCAACATGGGCTCGCGTACACACTCGGGTTTCCCACAACACTCAAAAGAAGACCCCATTCGATCAGACTCGTGGATCCTTGAACTTAAGAGGACGCCCCGACTTTCAAACAATCTTGAACAGTCTGCCCCCAACAGTCCAATAAGTCAACAATGAGTCAAGATGCTCATCCAGCAGATGCCACACAGTACTCGATCGCTTCCTGGGTTGCTGGGGCTGGGAAGGCTTCCTCTATAGACTCTGCCTTAGGGACCTGTCCGTGACCATCAGGGAATCATCTTTAGAAGCAACACACCCATAGCCCATGCGTCGTCATCGTTCTTCGCCGGAGCACTTTTCTGGGAAGGAGGAGTCTTTGAAGAAGCCGAGCTGTAGAACGGCGATGAGGATACACAAAGTAAAGCGTCCACCATCTTTCACTCTCTTCGCAAAGCGTATGTCATCGCTGATCTAATTTTATGCCCGGGACGTGCCTAAATGCAGCCGTTTTCGCATTACAGGGGTCTTTTGCTCTGACCGCTCAGATACACCTCTCAGGGGCATGCTTATCTGGGGACTTCAAGCTGCTCGATCGTCTAGATCCACACCTTCTGGCCTTCCGGCAAACATTTGGGTACTGACAAGTCATAGCTTCTTCGCAAGTTGGTCAAGTCTCAGCATGCCTTCGGTCTTGGGCACGGCGTCCTTTAGTTTCCCGAAGACCTGGGGCGAGCTACGTGAACTCGCGAAAGCGGATGAGCTTGCCCGTTCCCTACAGGGGTGGCAGATGTTGAAACTGGGCCTGGGCAAGATCACAACAGAATTACGGCACAGAAAAATCTGAAGCCTCAACTTGCGCCTCACATGCCACTGCATCACACTGTTCTGCACAAAGCTGGCACCCGGAACTCTGATATGGGCGAGGGGCATGCTCTCCGGCTTCTTTTGGACCTCCAAGACGCTTCTCCTGAAACTTCAAAGGGACAGAGGGTGCCGAAGAAAGGTGCAACAGCAACAGCAAGCATGGCCGACTCAGGAACCCAAGAAAGCCGCACGAGCGAGCGAAACCCGTGGGCTTGACTCGGCCCAAGGTGCGGTAGTCTCCCAGCCATTCTGGACTTCCTTCACTGTGTACTCATCAAGCTCCTTAGGTGATCATGGGCCCTCGGAAGGCCTGCAACTCCTCTCCAACATCTCGTGCAGCAGAATATAGCTGCTGGAGAGGACTTCGAAAGAAGGTAGGGAAGAAGCTTGATGTTTAAACCCGAACTGCTCAAGTTGGGACCGGATCTGCCGACGGTTCCGCGCAGTCCGGAGAGCACAACCAAAGTCTGCATACCTATTTCGGATACCTTTTCGGGGAATGGTGGGATGGTCGGTCAAGCGTACAATCGAGACCTTTCAAGTCGTGACGGCACAACGCGGGACATGTATCACTCATCTGGGAGCCCCGCACGGGATGTGGGTAGTCAGTTTTCCTGTGTCCCTGATGCGGTGCTGAGTGGTGGGTGAGTCGGAACCCGAGCTGTGTTGGTGGTGCATAGCGTACTGGTGGGGGGGCCGTGGGTGAGTTGGGGTAGGTTTGGGACGAGCGCGGGGAGCGTCCAAGGTTTTGCTGGCTTCCCCTTAGATTGGCTGCAGCATGGTTTCGAGGTGGCTTGGGCATGGCTTGGAAAGCATCCGCCGAGCGCCGATGAGCACTCTGTGTATTCTTATGCCCTGCCGACTTCTGCCAGTCGCTGATGCTCCAAGCATCCAAGCTCATTCTCCCCCGGCAGCTCTTGAAGACAGCACATTGGTGGCCAAAGCACAGCAGGCTATGTCAAACTAAGAAAAATGCCAACTGAAGTTGCAGTTCTTGTGCCATACATGATGCCCCTCTGCAGCAGCAGCAGCAGCAGCAGCAGCAAGAACCTTACAACGCCTCGAGACCCAGAGACCCACCCCAATGCCACACCCGAACGCACCAGAATTTCTTTAAGTCCAGGATCGATGGCAGACAACAGCCTGGAGGCCTCTTCCATTGGAATGAAAATCAAATGCGAACCCTGCGATTACGTCAAAGAATGTGCAGCTTCGCCAGTCCATGTTCAAGGGTTTCATGCATTCGCGCTTGAGCTAGAGACTGCCATGGGCTCCACTGGCTACGCTGTTGAGGTACCACATCGGAATTGGCAGCTCCAAATCAAATCCAATAAATATGGCTTCAAGCTAAGACTTGAACCCTCGAGGAGGATTCAGACAGTGTGCGTCGTGGAAGGTGTAAGGTAACTCCTAGTTACCCGTCGCAGGGCTCGCTTTAAAGCAGTTCACCTCTTCGAGGTCAGCAGCTACTCAGCTAATTGCAAATGGCTGCCAGAACATGTGAGCTTGCTCAGGGCATGGGCCACATTCAAATTAGGCCACAGGCTGTTCTCCAAGTTCAACTATACAGCGTTTCGAGACAACGACGGAAGCTGTGTTCCAAACATGGGCTGCAGCTCCAAGGCCACATAGGTTTGACAGGAGCAGGAGCGGGGGCGGGAGCTTGAGCAGGGAGCAAGGAGCCAGGAGCAAGCAGCAGGAGCAGCAGTGGGAGTAGGAGGCGGAGCAGCAGCAACAGCAGGAGTAGTAGAAGTAGTAGTAGTAGTAGCAGCAGTAGTAATAAGGGTAGCAAGAGAACGTAGTACCAGTGGTACGAATGAGTAGGACTAGGACTAGAAGCAGGAGTCGTAGTAGTAGTAGTAATCGTAGTCGTAGTCGTAGTCGCAGTCGCAGTCGTCGTAGTCGTCGTAGTAGCTTTCAGCTTTCCACGCAGCGAAGAATCTCCGCCTAGCGACGAGTTTTAGCAGGTCTCGAGGAACCTGGTGCCATTGGCACTCAACCTTTTGTTGACTCCAACACTTGATTCACCACCGCTCCGTAGAGCCTTGACTAGCATGGTGAACGCACGTTGCCACACTGTCTCTGTGCTTCGCACGATGATAGAAAAGCACATAGCAGTCTTTGAGATGAGATTTCGGAGGAGCGGTGAACATTGAAGCCTGTTTGGCATCATCACAGTGCCAGAACTCATCCTGATGCCGTAAGGCTGTGGTGTAGTGGCCTGTGCGAGGCGACAACCCATGATGTATGATGTAAGCTCCGAGGATGTACTCTGCTTCTGTCGTGACGAGCCTGTCTGCATACTCAAAGAACGGCACTCGGATCTGGACATCAATGTGTATCTCCGTTCTCATTTTGAAGGTGTGACCTTGTTTTTGTTGAAAGCGCATAAGCTGTAAAGCGAACACATCCGGTTTCTGTATGAAGCCCAGAGTACGGTCTCTGTCTCGTCTCCAGTTATCCAAAAGATTTTGCACGCTCAACCTGGCCATCAGTCCAGGTGGTGTCTGAGGCAAACCAAGCAGGATTGTCTGAGTACCCTGCCCCTCATCTATGCTGCATGCTCTCCCCCGAGCATCCAGACATCGAGCATGCCAGATCCCCTGGAGAAGCGGCGCTTGCAAGCGAGCTAGTAGATGACCGAGAAATTCGCCAACGTCGTGTTGCCGGTGCACCTCTGCCCAACCACTGACAAGTTCTTGCCAGCTTTGGACCTGAAGAAGGTTTACAGGGTTCTCTGCACGTGTCAAATCTCTGAAGAACTCGGCACCTGTACCCATAGCTTGTGCAGTTTGTGCCATCGTCATCATCATCCATTGGAGAGCCTGCACAACCGAGTTCATATAGCACATATTGCCGTGATTGGAAAAACGGTGCCTTAGTAGCGGAGCATCTCGTGGATTTTCTGAGCAAGTGGAGCCCTGGCCAGTTTCTCCTTCCTGTAGCCCAGCCCAATCAGCTGGAAAACACAGTTCCCTTGCAGCTCCACCATCAGGTCCCACACCTCCTCCGCATGCTTGTTTCGCACTGACAGGTCCAGTTTGAACGTTTTCTTGCTCTCCATGGTCTCCGTCATACGCTGTGTGCAATGGAAACGATGTACCACATCTCTCTGGATGTGATCCACGAAGTGCTGGAGCTTGTTCGACATCTCCGTGTCTGGAACCGGTGGCCGGCTTTGGTCGTGTTCGAAAGCTTTGAGTTTGGGATTCCAAACTTGATATCTCCAGCCTCCTGTCTCCCGCCATCCCATTTCCGTCGCCCTTTTGAGCAGATCTGTGGTGTTCAGGACCTTCTGGTGTCGGTCTCGTAGCTCCCGGAACATAGCTTGGGCCATCACTTGCTGGGTATGAGCAAGCCCCCACGTGGGTTCCGCCTGCTGCCGTTTCTTGAACTCCACCGCCGTGCGGTATAGATATCCCAGGATGGAGTCCCCGCCCGGGCTGAACCAGAGGACCATTGAGGTGTCCTGCTGCAGTAGCTTTAGTTCTTCCTCCTGTCTCAGGGCCAGTTTGGCAAGGGAGTATACCAGTGGACCCCGGCCGTGGTTGGAATGGTGGTGGTGTTCTCCCCACTGATTCTGATGTTGTCCGTACTGGTACCGCCCTCGCCCCCAATGCTCGGAGGATGAGCCCGCCTCCCTGCGTCTTTTGAGGTGGTTTGCATCCATCTCCTTCTCGCGCTCCGTGTTCATTGAGCCCCGGACTGCTCCGAAGAAGTTGTCCATCTCCAGGTCGTCGGTCCCGTTCCCGAACATTTCCAGGGTCCTGTACGGCACAGAGTACCGCGCACTGCCAAGCCGTAGTGCACTTTAGAATGTGCGCTTTCCAGTCCTTGTGAGTCTCCCCACAGTAGTGGCACCGGGCACAAGCTGTAGCACTCAGTTCGACTATCCGCTGTAGCTTGGTCTGTAGTGCTGGAAAAAGCTCAGGATGCGTGTTTCTATAGTGGAGCTTCATGACCCGATGCGAGGCTACCCATTGTCCGCAAATTCCGCAGTGCTGGTGAAGTTGTTGCAGGATTTGTGGTTGTTGTATGAAGTGTCGCAGTCCCTGAGCAGCGGTCTGTTGAACCAGTAGCTGTTGAGAGAGAGGTTTATCGGAGTTATCACATTCCTCTTCATTCTCAATCTCAGCAGAAATGTCCTTTTCCTCTGTCTCCAACTCATGAACATGTTTGACACTGATAGCTTCCTCCTCGCCACACTTGGTAGTAGTGATCATCATGTGGGGGCAGGCTAAGGTATTGATGTGATGCTCCAGGGTTTGCCATCTCGAGAATTTTCGTTCACAGAATTTGCAGGCAGGAAGCCCCTGAATAGAATGACGTGCCCTATCGAAAATGCGCAATGGTTTGTGCTTCCACCCATGTGCACGTTGGGCATGTACTTTGAGCGCCGCAGCCGTGGTGAAGAAGGAATCGCATTCTGGACAAGCCCACTGCTCACCCTCCGACTCATCATCCACCGCGGTGTCCTGCTTCTTTAGCACCTCATAGCATTCATTCCGTGACACATGCGTGCCATTCCTTGGAGAGCATCCAGTCTTCTCCCGCAAGAGTGAGTTCCCGACCATGAGCCCTTTGGAGCTGCTCCAGCATAGTTGCAACTCCATGTTGATCGAAGACTTCCTGGTTCGTTCTTCCCGTCACATGTCTAGGGTCTGCTACCACAGCCCTAATATGTCTGGATGCTGTCTGCTGGATCTCGCTCAATAATTTGGGGCTCAGACAGAAACTATGGAGCCCGTACAGGAGGGTCGTCTGAACGCATGCTCGCCATACTTGCAGCCTGTAGCGAACACTCAGTTTTTTGGTATGCAGTATCGAGGCGAGTGCCCATCGTCTTTGGATCGCCTTCTGGATGCGATGTCTGGTTGACAGGGCCTCAAAACGATCATAAGAAATCACGAGTCCCAGGTACTCGGTTTGTGTGACCAGGGGCAGCCACCTGCTGGGATCTTTGGGCTGTAGCAGAAGCCGTTTGCCTTCAGCGCCTGAGCGGATATAATGTGCCTGCACTTTAGCCTTCTGAGGTCCCGTGGTCATGAGCAGGGCCTGTGTCTTCTTGGTGTTGACGATCATCCCGAAGCGCTCAAATATTTTGAGAATCCACCTCAACTCCATCACAGATTGTTCGAAGCCCTGGAACGTGTCAAAGCTCCAGCGTAAGTGTGAGTCGTCCGCATAGAGCACTGCGTGAGAGGATGTCCATCCTTCATGAAGTCTCTTGTCGATTGCCTGACAGAGTAATGCCGTAAAGACACTCCATAAGACAGGTGATGCAGGGCATCCCTGCCTCAAACCCCAATTGGGTCTGACTTCTCTGGAACCCCCTCTATGATGAAAGACATAGACGACCTGCCGGAGCCATTGGAGAATGATTTCACATGTAGAGGTCTCTACTCCTGCCATACACAGTGCATCTCGTACGTGTCCCCAGCCCACCATGTCGAAAGCAGCCGTGAGATCGAGGCTGACTTGAAGTCCTCCGAAGAATCGGTTGCTGATAACTCCCTGATGCTTGTCATGGAGATTGAAGCGAACACTTGCACATCCCCTTCGAACGTGGTCGCAGTGGGAGAAGACGGCAGCCAGGGCCGTGACTGTGCTCCGACCTGGGATATACGCTGTTTGGGGCCACTTCGCAACAATCGTGGCGATTTGTGCCTTGGCTCCAGCGATCACCGTTTTCATCAAAGCCTTGCCCACCGGGTGTTGCAGGCCAATCGGTCGCCAATCTAGCGGCGTGCTAGCATTCGGCTTACCCTTAGGAAGCAGAGCAACATCAGCCTTGGCCCAGTCCTGATGCACGTGGATGCTTGGCCGACTCCAGTCCAGGTTGACCTTCTCCACTAGTGGTTCAACGATTTGGTCCACACATGCTCGCCACACGACAGCTGGCACTGCATCAGGTGGCACCGCCTTACGTAGAGGTACGTGGTGCATTTCATGCCGAACCTGCTCCGCATCGAGGACGAAATTTGTAGATTGCCTGGGCATATCAGGAGGAGGCTGTGCATGTTTGGCTCCATATCTTTCACCAAACGCCTCGGCGATCCAATCCAGTTCCGCAGACGGAGCCATGATGATGCCGTTTTTGTAGAGCTGAACCTTCTTGAACTTGGTTCGTGGAGCTAGCCTTTTAACCACTTGCCACATGGCATGAGAGTTGCCTTTTTCAGCTGCTTCTTGAGCTTGCTGAAGTAGGTCGTCCCTCCTGGCCTTAGTTCGTTGTTTGCATCGGGTCTTGTGGATCAAGTGTGCTTTCGAGAAACGGGCCCACAAACACCAAGCTTGAAAGATGCCCTGCGCAGTGAATGTTTGCTGTTTCATTTGTCTATGGAGCTGCCACATGTGCCTCGCACTGTTCGCCAGCTCCTCTGGCTGAGTAGGTGCCGTAGTGACCTGCGGTGGTTTGCGATAATGTGTGATTGCGGCCTGCAAGACGACATGCTCTATTTGCTCAATGTCCGGCGCTGCCTTTTCCTGTACTTCTTGCCGAAAAAGCTGTAGTGCCTCAGGTGCTTCTCCTTGCTGAAGATCCTGAATGAGCCGCGCTGTGTCGATCTGAGCCGTTGGCTTCTGTGCTTGCGCGTGCCAAGTATGTGACGGTATCGGGATTTCCGCCACAACCGGGTAATGCCTCGCACCATCTCTCCATGCAGCCAGTGGGAAATCAAGTTTTGTGCCAGCCTTCTTCGCCATCGACGTGGCTGTTGATTGCCTGGTGATGACATAGTCAGTCTATCTGCGAACTGAGATTGCCAAAAGTGAAGGTGGCTTTTTGGGATCTTGGCGGAGCATGCCAAGTGTTCAATACACATAGGGACATGGCTTCACAGATGTGCATAAAGTCCATGTGATCAGCCTTGTGGTAGGCCCCGACGGGTAGGAGTTTGTCCCCACTGACCTTCGGTGTTGGAACACATGTCGTGTTCATATCACCTGCCATGGCCAAGATGTTCCGACGTGGTAGGCCTGCCAGACATCTTTGTAGTCGATGAAGTAGGGCCTGCCTTTTGTCAAGAGTGTCCATTTTCTCATTCGCTACATGTTGGTAGATGCTCACAAGGTCTATGGGGGCCCGACTTCTGTTGATCCGCACGTGTAGTATTCTACCTGCTTGCACCGCCAGGTATTGAACATCATCTCTTCGGGCACTTCTGGTGGAAACCATAGTTAGCACTCCTCCTGCCTTGTCTCCCTTGACACCCGCCGAGTGGATGTAGTGGAACTCACGGTTGCTCCAGTTGCTGTCCTCAGACCATTTGGTCTCTTGGACGTAGATGACGTCATAGCTGGAGTCTCTAGCAAAAGTTTCCAATTCCTGAAAGACTTGCTTGGTTAAGCCCCCAGCATTCCAGGTCAGCACCCGGAGTTTCTGGCCCGTCTCGGTAGGTGGTGCTTTCCATCTGGGCACATAGACAGGTGTGATCTTGGTGGGCTTAAACCAGGACTGTTCCCTCCAGCTGCCTCGGTAGATCGCTCCTCCTTGTCGAACTGCTCGAGCATGCGCTCGCCTGTAGATGCGCTTTGTGATTCGTGCCACGTTGGAAATCTGGGTTGATAAAGTAGGCATGCTGGCCTCTCGTATTCCACTTTGCTTTGCCCCCAAAGAGGCTCCAGACAGCACTGTGGACGTACTGTCAACCCTCGCATCTGTGTTCACAGAAATGGTGGATCTGGTACATGCTAAGAGAAGCACCATCATAAATTTGGTGTAATAGCAGTATGGCCTGTGAACACCGCCGGACTTGGGACCGGCGCAGCTGAGAACTTGTCCCGATCGAGGAGTAGGTCTCGTACCTGATCGATTGGTCGAGCGTTGTTGGAAAATGTCTGTCACCCATATACAGAAGATCATAAGGTAGCAGACTGCCTGATGGATGGCGAGGATCATGTTGCATAGTAGGTGTCGCCTGCCAATGGTGCTGCATGCTGTCTTCTGTGGGAGAATAAAGCAACTGCCCTGTAAGTCACCCGCCGGCGGCTCAGAGAAGAACTGCTTGATGTACCTGTGCAAATGGTCAATGTAGGTCAGCTTAGTCGTCCCACTGCATTTGTCTCGATACAGATTCTCTGTCGCAAGCATGTGTCTTCTTTTGTCCGACAGGTCAGCATGTTGTCCCGATTGGCCATTCATCTCCCGGCATTGCCCAGGGCTTTTGGTCATCTCAACCCTATTGGCACTGCTACCACTACTCAGTCTATTCAGAGCGGCGCTGCCTAGGTGAGGTTTCTCGGGAGGGGTACATTCAATGAGAAAATGTTGCTCAACAAGATGACTGTGGATCAAATGAGGTCCGTACTTGCGGTTCGCCTGCTGCTGTGCCTCGCCGGAGGATGCCTGGCCTGTCGACTGGCGCTTACGCCTCCACGGCGCATTGACCACTGCCTTCGAGGTTGGCCGCAGTGGCGGGGTGTTCGGCGAAACAGCAATGGCCTGTCTGGCTCCGCTTGATGCCGTGCCAGAGGGAGCCCCCGCCGTGTCCGGAACCTTGTCATCATCAGCATCGGCCTTGTTTGTGCCGGCAGCCATGTGGGTCTGGGGCACGTTTGACCCGATCTGTGTGGTCTCCTCGTTCGTCATCTTGCTCCGGCCCTCCTTTTTCATCGTCTTGATGATCGCCCTGGCCTGCCGACCTGCCGAGGTGGACTCCTTTGCAAGCCTGTGCAGCTTCTCAGGTTCGTCTCCTCGTCCAGCTCATCCGCCTCATCTTCGGTGACATTAGACACCAGGAGGTTGGGGTGCAGCTTGAAGTCTCCCCTCAGAGGCTCGATCCGAACCAGCATCTCCCCCATTGACTTGTAGTCAAAAGGCACAAGAAGCAGCATCTCATTCACCGTCGTGCCAGGGCTCCTGCCGCCTTCAGGGCAATGCCCTGCACCGTCTGAACACTCTGGGGTGGCGGTGGTCCCCTCGGTTCCGGCGTTCCGCCCGGAGTTGTGGGTGCTGCCATATCTGCCGGTAGGCCTTCTGCTTCATCGATATCCGCAGACTCCACGTCCCAGTTCTCCACCGCCTCTGTGTCCGTAAGGATCCCAGGCTCGCCTTCATTCTCCGTCGTGGCTGCTCGGTGGATTCCATGGTCAGCCCCTGACATGTTTTGCGACCTGTCGGTGTTCCTGCCGCAACGATTGGCACTCCTTCGAGCCGAATCTTCGAGGCATCTCCGTAGTAGCTCAGCTGTGCATGTTCGCATGTGAGCTTGGACAAACTCTGCCGACTCTGCCGACTGACTGCTACGCGTGCAGAACATGTGCAACAGGACTCGCGAGGGGCACATGTGGTATGCCCTGGCTCCACAGAAGAGGTCCCAGCAGAACCTGTAGACAGATCGCACCCTGGTCTTGCTAGTCTTCTTACGTAGTCTTCGGCGCCTTGTCCTCGCCTTCGGGAAGCGAAACCGCCATCGGCGACCAGTGCGGCCCAGGCAGAGCCTTCCCTTGAGAGGCCTATCGCTGGGAACTTTAATCCATACTATGGAGGTCCAGTGATCGCGGGGTTGATGGTTCACCTGTCGGCCAGAAACAGTGTAGCCAGCTGGGAAAATGTAGTCGTACCCATTTATAGAGTTCATGCTCGTTCGGGGGGAAGGGCGATTGCCTAGCAGCTTGCAGCGTTCTGCCTGGGTGTGAAGCGTCCGTCCATACCATGTCCCAGTTGTTAAAGAAACTGATATTGCTGATGTAGCCTCCTTGATCCCTTGCAGTCCGCAGCATAAGCTGTCCCAGTGCAACATTGAATTGTGCCCTTTGCCTCGGCCTTGCAAACAGCTCTCGAGCATAGGTGGCATCCCCGGCCACCGTGATCTTGTTATGATTCGGTATCCAGTCGTCTGAGCAGTTGGCTGCGTTGGATGACATACCTCCGTCGCCAAGCCACTTCGCCATAGAGTAAGCAGCAGAAGTTTGAGCATGGAGCACAAACCTCGACTTTGAGATGCACGACCGCTACAATCACAGACATGCTGTGGGGCACATGACAGAAAACGGAGAACAACCGGCCTGGCTGCCTGGTGACTGGCTTAACCGGGGCATTCATTGGTCTCTTCGTGCTTCTTCCATGCACTCGGCCGCCACCAGGAACTGACGAAATGCACCGTTGCAGGCTAGGTTGTTCAGTATCGTCGCATCGAAAGCCTTTGATGGGTATCATGATACTGCTGCCGGCACACGCGACACAAACCTTCCAGGCATGAGGCCTTGAACCTGTACGACATGTCAACGAAGCTCGGGCAGCCCATGAATTTTTCAAGCGATCAGCCATGGCTTGCTTGGCCAATTATGAAATTCTTTTCCCTCGCTGTCAAACCAAGGGCTCCGGTGGATAGTGCGTATGATCCAATGCAAGGTGAATCTTGTTGCACCCCGCCTCGGCTCGCATGCCCTCCTATCTACAGGCGTGCGAGCCGCATGAAGAAATTCGGCAACACTCAGCCATCTGCCCCGATGCAGTCACGACATGGGTGGTATGTTCTGATCTGCGAATTGCGAATGTGGCCGCATCCGGGGAGATGGAATCGTGTTCCCCTACTTGTCGCTACGTGCACCGTTTCTGGTGCTCGCCGGGCCCTCAGCCTTTCAAAGGCTTCTCGCTGCCTTCGGATCTCGCCTCTAAGCTCTGCCAGCTCGCGCCAGCAATCTTCTTCACTTCTGCATTTCTCGGCGTAGAGGGCTTCAAGCTTTGTACAACGCCTCACATACTCCTCCGAAAACAACCTCTCCTCTTTGCTCATGCCCCGGTTGGCCTGAACTGCTTGCGTTCGCTGCTGGTCCCGCTCCTCTTCATCCGGCTCCGTCTGGGTGCCGGTGGTGGCCGTTCCTCTGCTCCGGAAAATAAGCCCAAAGCTCCACTTAAGTAGCTTGTAGGCGGCATACGGTATGCCCCAGAAAACTCCAACCACCACTGCACCAATCGCCAACGTAACCATCAGCTGCGCCAACTCATCATCCGTAAAGCTGGCTCCTGCTAGGCCCAAGCCCTCGGCTCCCGGGACCTGGCTCAGCATCAGCACTAAGGGGATGAGCGCTTTCACGTTGCTGACACGGGCACCGCTGTCACTGAAGGCTTTGAGAGCCTTGCTGAAAGCCCGCTTTTCATCCGCTGCCTCCTTGTCGCTTTTCCCGTAGGGCTCGCCGCTCGGCTCAACGGCTTTCATGGTGTAGAGCAGCTCTCTGATCCTGCTTCCACACAGGGGCTTGGTCCCCAAGTCAGCGGGGTTGAGAGCCCCCGCGATGGGGCTAACGCACAGCTCCTGGGCCTTCACTGAGGCCTGGATCCAAAGCCAGCCGGCATGCAAATGCCGAACGCGCCCACAGCCAAGGCGCTGCGTGATAGCGCGCGCCGATGCGCTGTCGCTGCGGCAAACCACATGGACCTCAAACTCGTCCCTGCCCAAGAAAGCCATGCAATCCCGCAGGTAGAGGACCTCGCAGGCACCCCCGAGGATCGCAAGGAACTCGCTCTCGGCCGAGCTCAGGGCTATGGACCTTTGGGTCCGAACGGCGGATCCGATCAAGGAGCCACCGGCACAGAACTGCATCGAGCTCCGGCTCCTCCTTGTCCGCTTGCATCCGCCCCAGTCGGCGTCTGTGATGCTCTCCAGCACCACTTTGAACGGCCCGCCTTTCTCGCACAAGAGCTCCCCGCCTGCGTAGGAAAAGGAGCTTCCATTCCTCAGCGGGTGGATTGTGAAGCCAATTTCTGGCGTTGCCACCAAATACCCCACAACACGGTAGAGCCACTTCATTGCCAAGGCCGTGGGCAGCTCATCTTTGAGCTCAGGATGCACACAGCATACTGCACATCTGGCCGGGAATGGGCCAGGTACAAGAGCCTCCCAACCGACTCTTTGTAGACCTTTGCTTCGGCTGGCCCCAGCTCCTTGCTCGCGTCTTGCTCCAGAAACGAGTTGTCAACCGGGCTGTCGCGAGGCTTGACCTTGGACCCGAGGCTCTTCTCGAGGGACGCCAGGTACTTGGGGTTCGAGTACACAGCCACACCCTCAGGCGTCTTCACGTACTTGCGCTTTAGGAACTCAGTGGTGTCCCCGTCCTCCACCAAAGGGTCGCTCACCTGCAGAGTCACAGCCGACCCGAACTTCTCCTGGAACTCCTGTCGCCCCTTTGCTGTTGATGCAAGAAGCCCGTCGTCGGCGTGGAGGATCATTGCAGTGTCGCTGCCCTCCTTGGTGCTCCTAAAGAGAGTGGGCTCTTTGGTGTACCCCTCCAGGCTGGCTTGCTCCAACTTGTCCTTTGCGAACCCATACCAGGCGGCAGCTCCGATCCTTTGGCCGGGAAGAAGCCGGTCCAAAACCAGTGTCACTGTTCCCGGCTCGCTGTTCCCAAACATGGCCTTCTCCACTTCTATCGTGACTGGGCTCGGCTGCGGCACGTTGAGATACGCATCCTTCACGTCGACCGTGGTCAGCTGGAGGTTCTTCGAGAGAGCCCAGGATATGAATCCATGCACCGTCGCCAAAGTGGAGGCAGGTGCGAAGAGCTCCTGGGTGTACGCGGCCATTGTTCTGAACTCTCGGCCGACCAAACGGCTGCGCCGAACCCAGCCAGGGCGCTTGCGCCAGTCGCGCACGACCTTTGTTGTCAAGGTCTGGTAGCCGGACACATCTTCGCCTTCACGTGGCCAACGGGCCACACCCATCTGGATTAGGCGAGTGATCTCCTTCTGGTCGGCCTCGGCATCAACGGTCCTGAGGTCGTCTTCCGACAGCACCGGCGGCGACTCTCCTTCTTCATCCCACCAGGGCTCGCTGTACTCGCCGGCAAGCTCGCTTTCCTCCACCATGGTGTCGATCACTTCGTCGCCCCAAGCGCCAAAATCCGAGAGCTCCTCTGGAAGGATGTCGCCATGGACCATGTTGATGCCGGCCCGGCTCACACCTGCATAAGCCGGAGGGTATATAGAGAGCTAGGTGTAGATGCCGCCGGCGAACCAGTTGCTCCACCAGGTCTGTCAAGCAAAAGGCGCGGCCTCTTCGGAGTAGTGGCCTCTGGTTGTGGTGCCTCACGTGCCACAGGTGGTCTGCTAACATCTGACATAGCAACGGGACCCGATGGATGCGACTGTCCTGCCGATTCTTGTTGTGTGTTCGGCTGCTGCTGCTGCTCTCGTCTCGGCTCTGACCTGGGACCCGATGGATGCGACTGTCCTGTCGATTCTTGCTGTGTGTTCGGTTGCTGCTGCCGCTGCTCGCTCTGTCCTGCTTCTGCTGGTTCCCCGCTCGCTCTTGTGGGTCCTAAGCTCCCTTGGCTGGATCCCGAACTGGAACTTGAGGAAGGAGGCGAGTCGGACCCCGCCTCGCTCCGGCCTGGCACCGGAGTGCCAGCAGCTGGGATTGGAGTGGCTGCTGCAATGCTTTCTGCAGCTGCTTTGCCGGCTGCTTTTGCTATCTCCTCCAAGGTGGCACTGTCAGGTAGCAGCGGCACACGGGTGCCCAAGGAAGAATAAAGAGGTCTCTTCCTTCGGGCCGTTCCCATGTAGGACCACGGGAGGCCCTTCATTGAGAGGACCATTTCGGCATCCCACTGCTCCGGCTCCGGCAGGCGCCGAATACTTCTTGACTCGGTGACTCCCGCCGTGGTCCCCAGGATGCGCGAGCCATTCCTTTCGTTGATCCCAAGCCAAATTCCTCTCTCCCACTGGACGTCTGCCTTGTGCTTGCTGCCCTTGTAGAAGATGCACTTCTCGCCGAAGGGGAGGAGCTTCCCACGGTAGCGCCTTCCGAACATGATTTCGAACGGGGGAGATCCACGGCCACCATTGGCGAACCGGTGGAGGAAGGCCGCGTGGCGGTTAACCCACGCAAAGATGTGGTTGTGGCCTTCGATCTTTGCTTTGATCCGCCCTTCCAGGTGGCATCGCAGGGTCAGGCCCGAACGCCTGATAGTGTCGATGGCCTTCTCGACCCGTCCGTTGCTAGCGTGGCTGCCCTTCTCAATGAGCTGCGTGTTGGTCACCAGCCCAAGCCTTGCCCTGCATGACTTCACTGCGCCAAGGGCCTGCTTCACAGCCGGCTCGGGGTCACCCTGAACGGTGACCGGCTCGCTGGGGCTGATCTGGAGACTCAGCCTGGTGAGGTTCTCGGTCACCCTCTTCAAAGAACCGGCCCCCTTCTCCAGAATGGGGAGCGCTACGATCCAGCCCGTGGTGCTCTCCGCAGCAAACAAGGTGAGGCCAAACTGGTCGCGGTAGTCAATGGGCTGGGTCCCGGCTGCTGCGTCATTGGGCTCATTTCCGTCTCCACCTCCTTGTCCCCCTCCTGCACCTCGTGCTTTTGCTTCGTAAAGCCATAGCCGTAGTCGATCTGGATCACCGGGTCGGGCTGGTGCTGCTCACCTCCTGCTCATCGCCCGGCTGGGCCCGATGTGGGCTTTGCCGGCTTCGCCCCAGAACGCAAGCCTCACACCACGGCTGAAAAGGCTGGTGTGTAATATTGTGCAGCTCCTGTTGCCTGGCCGAAGGAAGCACCGGCACCTTTGGCATGTCGGGCTCGCGGTTCTGCTCGAGGAACATCTTCCTGGCAACCTCCGCCGTCATGCGCTGCTCCAAGACCTCCCTCTGCATTCGCAGCCTCCTTAGGACCTTGTCCTTGCCACCGCTTCGGGACAGGCCCAGCTTGTCACACAGGCCGCGCAAGGTCTTCAAGGGAGTCTCCACGCTGAGCGCCACGCCCTCGAGCTCCTCGTCGCCATTGGCCGGGGCGTCCTCGACCGGCCTGCCGTCAACCGCCATGGCTTCAAGGTCTCCAACCTCAAGGCCCGCACCGGCCCCCTCATCGTCAGTGCCCCGCTCTGCCGGGACAACCGGGGCCTCATCATCATTGGGGCCTTCCGGGAAAACGTCCGCCGGCTTGCTCAGGATGTCCTTCGGGAGGCGGTCGACGTGGAACAGCGTGATGGTGTCCCGGGCCCCATCTAGGTCGCCAGCTCGGCAATCGTCTTCACCACCTGCTCGTAATCCTCAGTGGGCATAGTCAGCGCCTGGGTCCACACATCTCCCTTTTCTGGCACTCGGGTCGCCGACTCCACGCGCACAAAGACTGCCACCCACGTCCAGTCCTCCATGTCCCAGAGGTTCTGCTCCAGGTCAAGCTCTGTGACGCGGTGTGCCACCAAGGCTGGCAGCCCATTTCCCAGGATGTGCCAGCGCCAGGACGTGCAGCCACTTCTTCAAGAGGTTCCGGGAGCCGACCCAAGTCATCGAAACTGCTAAAGGCCCGGACCCCCGCAGGAGGGGCTGCTGAAGAAATGGCCGAGACCATGGCCGTGATCATCAGGGTGTTCCTCCTCAAACGTATTCCCACACGGTGCTCGCCCTTTTCCATGGTTGGCTTTCCGTCGTGGGACCCCAGAGTCCACCCCCATCTCAGCAACCTCCCCAAGCTGAGGATCACACTCTCAACTTTTGCAATGGCGAACTTCTCCCTGATCACCACCTCCTCGCCGTCCAAAGTGGGGACCGTCACATGGATCACCCGGCTGCCGAGCTCGTGGATCCTCTTGCCCTGGGCGTCCTGCATAACGACGCCGGTGGCCTTTGCGCTCTGGCCCACCGAGTTCAGCCTGACAGGGGCAACTGAAATGTTGGCGCCCGTTGTCATAGCACACACACACACGGGCCACGATCTCCTCCTCACTGGTCGCTTCGGCGGCCTCACGAGAGAGCGCCGCCAGGCCGGGCACCAGGGTCCAATCGTCATCGTCATCGGTGGCGTCCATCTTGTACACCGGCGCTCTGGTCTCCGGCTCCTCGCTCGAAGCCGGTTCGCGGCCACCCTCGTCGAAGTCAAGGACCTCAAGCTCACTCAGGTGGCCGTCGTCTGAGTAGAAGTCGAGCTCCTCGATCCTCAGGACCCCGTTGCCCTCAAGCGAGAACTCCCCCTCCTCATCAAGCTCCGTTATGTCGAAGACTTCGGTCACGCGGCAACCCGGAAGAGTCGAGACAAAGGCCTCCACCAAGTTGACCGTGGCAGCCGTGCCCCGATAAGTCGAGGCAGAAGACGGAAGCGTAGTCGAGGCAGACGACGGGGTAACTGAGGCAGCTGAGGAAGGAACCTGTTCCACTTGCTGGACCTTCCCCTTCGGGCCCTTCGCTCCTTTGCCCTTTGCTGCCAAAGGACACTCCCACTTCCAGTGCCCACGTTGCCCACAAATGCGGCAGCCTTCGGGGTCACTCCAGCCGGCACTCGCCCACTGGTTCCATCGAGGCTGCCCGCCACCATAGCCTTTCCCATCTTTTGCTTTGCCGCCTTTGCCCTTGCCATCCTTCGTCTTGCCCTTTCCGTCTTTGCTCTTGCCCTTGCCATCTTTGGTCTTGCCCTTGCCGTCCTTGGTCTTGCCTTTGCCGTCCTTCGCCTTGCCCTTGCCATAGCCGTAGCTGCCCCATATGCGGTCCACCTCCATCGGCTGCTGACCCCCATCGTCATATTGGCGTCCTCCACCACCACCTTTTGGCTGCCCTGGGGCTGCCGTCCCCCACGGCGTATTCAACGATTCGTACTGGAGGATCCATTCCCTCAGCTCGCTATAGGCCGTAGATGGCCCCATCCTCAGCTGAACCTGGGACCTAAGTGGTTCTCTTAGTCCCGTCAGCACCGTCGCCAGCACAAGGTCCTTCGGGAACTCCTTGCCGGACGCCGTCTCGTAGGCACGGAGCGCCTCCTCGTACTGTATGAGCTTCTCGTGCAGCCCACCTGGCCCATCGAACCTCCAGCTGGCAAGTTGCCGGAGGAGTGCCAACGAGCGGGCCTTCTCGCGAGGCTCCATCTCGGCCCTTAGCACCCGCACCGCCTCGTAGCCGGACTTGGTCTTCTCCAGCCCGCGCACAAGGAGCAAAGGCCTCCCCGTGAGGAGGCTGCACAGCAACCCATAGAGCTTCTGGCTCCTTTGCACCATCTCGTCCGGCAAGAGGGCGTGGTCCACCTCCGTGTCCTGGTCGATATTCTTCAGGTCGTCCTCGTAGGCGGCGTCGTTCGCAATCAAATAATTGCTCAAGCCAAACCACCACTCACGCCACGTCCTGAGTTCCTCCTCGCGGTTCTGCGGCTTCCAAGTGTCCACCTTGAGGCTCCTGATCAAATTGTCAGTCTTTTGCGTTCCTGCTTGCTGCTCGGCTGCCTTTGCCGCACGTTCGGAAGACTCAATCAGCTTCCCAAACACACTCGAAAAAGCCTGGTCCAGCCTCTGCTTGACAATCTTGTCCACAAACTGCTCCGCCTGTTGCTGCTGGCTCGGCTGCCCAGCACCACTTGCTGGAGCCTGGCCCGGTGCAGCTGCTTGCTGCTGTTGCTGCCCATCTGGCAGCCCACTTCCATCACCACCATTTGCCTGCATTGCTCCACTTTCCAAGAAGCCAGCACCCAGTGAAAACCCGGCGCCAGCAATCTCCTCTGCCCAGCCTCTTCTCTCAAAGGCCCTCTGCTCTCTGCTCCTCTGCTCCTCCTCCACACCAAAATGAAAAAGATATTCCGGAGCCGCCCCTCCACCACGGGGTCTTACGCTAAATAGGGATTGGCCGTCGGCCCAGCTAAAGGCAGCGACGGCTGCACTCTGGCAGATCGAACTGCAGCAGAGGAGAAAACAAAGAGCTATTATGCGGTGAAACCGGGAGGGCCCAAAGGCTTGGGGGATGGTAGTTACCTCCTACCGGAAGACCCGGTCGCCTAGAGCGGACCGGGCTCCGCTACCATGAAATTCTTTTCCCTCGCTGTCAAACCAAGGGCTCCGGTGGATAGTGCGTATGATCCAATGCAAGGTGAATCTTGTTGCAAATTATGCAGGTCCTAAGCACTCCGCTGCAAAACAAGACGTCCTCTGCCAAGGACTTGAATTAAGAGTAGTAGTAGTAGTAGTAGTAGTAGTAGTAGTAGTAGTAGTAGTAGTAGTAGTAGTAGTAGTAGTAGTAGTAGTAGTAGTAGTAGTAGTAGTGGTAGTAGTGGTAGTAGTGTAGTAGTAGGTATAGTAGAAGTACTTGAAGTAGTAGTAGTAGTAGTAGTAGTAGTAGTAGTAGTAGTAGTAGTAGTAGTAGTAGTAGTAGTAGTAGTAGTAGTAGTGGTAGTAGTAGGAGTGGTAGGAGTACGAGTGGTAGGAGTAGGAGTGGTAGGAGTAGGAGTAGGAGTAGGAGTAGGAGTAGTAGGAGTAGGAGTAGGAGTAGGAGTAGGAGTAGGACTAGAAGTAGCAGTAGCAGTAGCAGTAGCAGTAGCAGTAGCGGTAGCGGTAGCGGTAGCGGTAGCAGTAGCGGTAGCGGTAGCGGTAGCGGTAGCGGTAGCGGTAGCGGTAGCGGTAGCGGTAGCGGTAGCGGCAGCGGTAGCGGTAGCGGTAGCGGTAGCGGTAGCGGTAGCAGTAGCAGTAGCAGTAGCAGTAGCAGTAGCAGTAGCAGTAGGAGCAGTAGGAGTCGTAGGAACAGTAGGAGTAGCAGGAGTAGGAAAAAGAGTAGGAATAGGAGGAGTACGAGTACGAGAAGCAGCAGAGGCAGCAGCAGAAGCAGCAGTTACTTAGTCGTCGTCGTAGTCGAGCTATGGCAGTGATAATCGTAACAAGGCAGATACTCCATTGGACATGTAACCCTGGCAGGAGTGATGATCATAGCAACCCTCGAAGGCATGAGATTCCTCATGGTACTACTGGTGATTTCCGATATAGTGTTGAGGATGCCAGTCAAGACGACTGGTTGTTGTTATGCCAACAGTTATGGTAAGCAGGCGGGACGAACGATTCCTGATACTGTTTCGACTACACAGCCATCTTGCCTAATGGCTATAGTAGCTATCGCAAAGTCAGAAATGCTTCGGTGCTTTTCCCACATCGCGCATTAAGCGGATGCCAGTTCAAGTCGGTAAAGGTACACCGCAGCACCGCGCTCGACGAGCGGCCTGCGCAGCATACCAGCATTTCCCGTGACTTTGAAACACATCCACAAATCATCCACTGTCGGAAAACTGTCGCACCCTGAGGCTCCGCTGTAGCGCGGTGTCTAACGGGGTGTCGGAGAGCTCTCCTCACCTGGCCAAGAAGCCCGACAAGCTCACATCAAAGCAACTTCGGGCTGGCCCGCTGAGATGCATCCAGGACACCTTGCGAGGAGCCTTTGCAAAGAGAGCGAGAGAGGGAGAAGGAGAAAGCTGCAGATCAAATCAGATTACCGCACGGTAGGTCGATGTGTGTGGGTGTGTGTGTGTGTGGGTGGGTGCGTTTGAGTGTTTGTGTGTTTTGCGTGCTTTTGTCGTTCTTGTGGTTCTTCAGGTTTTGTGTTGTTGTGGTTGTCTTTGTATTTGCCCCCTTTTGTCGCGAATGCTGTGTGTTTTGTTTGTGTTATTGCTTGTTACTCTGTGGATATTGTGGTTTTGTGGTTCTTGTGCTTTGGTGTTGTTGTGGTTATGTGTGTTTGTATTGTGTTTTGTATTTTGTGGTTTTATGTTGTTTCATTTTGTTCTGTGTGGTTTCATGTTGCTTTATCTGGTTTTTGTGCTGTTTTATTTTGATTTATGTTGTTTTATGAGGTGCTATGTCGGTTTATGTTGCGTTTTGTCGTTTCAGGTTGTCTTGTGCTGTGGTTTTTGTGTGTGTGTGTGTGTGTGTGTGTGTGTGTGTGTGTGTGTGTGTGTGTGTGTGTGTGTGTGTGTGCGTGTGTGCGTGTGTTTGTGTTTTTGTGGTTGGCTTTTTCGTCGTGTTGTCGTGTTGCCGTTGTTTGCGTGTCTGTCTGCATTGTGGTTTTGTGCGTTTTGTGTGTGTCTCTCTGTGCGCATGTTCTTGTGCAATTTATGGCCTCTTGTGTGATTGTCGTTTTGTGGCTTGTGGTGTTCTCTTTGTGTGTTCTTGTGTTCTTGTGTGCTTGTGTTCTTGTGTTCTGGTGTTCTTGTACGTCTACATGTTTGTGTGTGTTGTGCTTATGCTTTGTGGTTGCTATGTCTTTTTTGTGTGGTTGCGTGTTTGTGTGTGTGTGTTTGTGTTTCGGTGTGTTCTGTCGTTTTGTGTGTTAGTCTTTTGTGGTGTGGTTTCAAATCCTTGTCTGTTTGTGTTTTGTGTGTGTGTGTTGCGTGCGTGCGTGCGTGCGTGCGTGCGTGCGTGCGTGCGTGCGTGCGTGCGTGCGTGCGTGGGTGTGGGTGTGGGTGTGGGTGTGTGTGGGTGTGTGTGTGTGTGTGTGTGTGTGTGTGTGTGTGTGTGTGTGTGTGTGTGTGTGTGTGTGTGGTTGTGTGTGTGTGTGTGTGTGTGTGTGTGTGTGTGTGTGTGTGTGTGTGTGTGTGTGTGTGTGTGTGTGTGTGTGTGTGTGTGTGTGTGTGTGTGTGTGTGTGTGTGTGTGTGTGTGTGTGTGTGTGTGTGTGTGTGTGTGAGAGTGAACCTCCCTAGCACATGGGAGCAGAGGGTCACTCCTTCACGATTGCAGGGGGGCAGGACATCTTTAGCAGTGCCTGCCCAACGAAGAGGCTGCTAAGAGATGCTGATGCGACAGAGGACGCTCTGTTGTGTACCTGAAAAACACAGCTGAGGCCCCTGAGCCAGCAAGATTAGAAGGCCCCTGTGCCAAGATTAGAGAAACATACAACATACTCTCCTCTTCTCACTCTCTTGGCCGAATCAGTCAGTGTGACTAGCGTGGGTCGTTGAGACTCCAGAGCAACGGCTTTCCGTCATGGCGCCGTGGTGACCCTCCGGGGAGACCGGTGATGAACCGGGTGTTCAGCCTTCGTTCAGATCGTTCAGATTCTCCCGATGCTACTTTATCTCTCTCTCTCTGATGCTCGCATGTGCATCTGACATGAGTGCAGGTGCGGTAATGGACGGCTAATGCGGTAAGTGCGTCTAGTGTGCAGGTGCTACCTCCCTAGTCTGTCCCGTAGTCGACCGCTTCTTTATTTCTCAGGGAATGCAAGGGCATGTGCATCCGACATGAGTGCAGTTGCAGTAATCGACGGCTAGTGCAAGTGAAACAGCGCTCTCTTCGGAGAGTACTCGGCCTCTCGCTTTTCTCTCCCCCTAACCCCACACCCTAAGTTGAGGACCACGCAGGACGTGGTACCTCTCATTCCATTGCTCCTGGGTGCTTTTCTGCACAGCTGGAGGATGGTCCGCCGCTCCTGGGTGTCTTTTGCTACACAGCTGGAGGGTGGATGTTCCCTAATCCTGCTACTGGCCTTGGACCCTGCTCGGGTAGCTGGGCAGTAGTCACTCCGTTCCTGGGTCTTCGGTGACAGCTGGAAGGAGTGTCCTCACCCTATTCTCTCCCCCTAATTACAACATACAAACACATGTGCAATACATTGGTCAGAAGCTGCTAGCCCTGGACCCCTTCGAGGGTAGCTGGGTAGCAGTCTTTCCTTCAACCCTCCTTACTGTTGCCTTTGGGGGCCGTCGCGCCCAGCTGAGGAACAGTCCCCGGCTGGATCTGGGCCCTTGCAAGGGCAGCTGATCAGCCTTCCTTCCCCTCTGTCGCTTCTGGGGGCTTGCGTGCCCAGCTGAAGGACAGTCCAAAACCCTAACTTTAACGCCTCACTACATCTTGGACTACCACAACATCCCGGACCACATCGACAAGATTTGCAAGCGGGCATTGCAGCCCACAGGGCTTTGTGGTTTAGTTTTGGTTCGTTTAGGTCTTGGAGCCCTGGCGTGGCTTTATTTCACTGCACACAGCCGCCCCAAGGTGGGGCTGTGTGTGTGTGAACCTCCCTAGCACATGGGAGCAGAGGGTCACTCCTTCACGATTGCAGGGGGGCAGGACATCTTTAGCAGTGCCTGCCCAACGAAGAGGCTGCTAAGAGATGCTGATGCGACAGAGGACGCTCTGTTGTGTACCTGCAAAACACAGCTGAGGCCCCTGAGCCAGCAAGATTAGAAGGCCCCTGTGCCAAGATTAGAGAAACATACAACATACTCTCCTCTTCTCACTCTCTTGGCCGAATCAGTCAGTGTGTGTGTGTGTGTGTGTGTGTGTGTGTGTGTGTGTGTGTGTGTGTGTGTGTGTGTGTGTGTGTGTGTGTGTGTGTGTGTGTGTGTGTGTGTGTGTGTGTGTGTGTGTGTGTGTGTGTGTGTGTGTGTGTGTGTGTGTGTGTGTGTGTGTGTGTGTGTGTGTGTGTGTGTGTGTGTGTGTGTGTGTGTGTGTGTGTGTGTGTGTGTGTGTGTGTGTGTGTGTGTGTGTGTGTGTGTGTGTGTGTGTGTGTGTGTGTGTGTGTGTGTGTGTGTGTGTGTGTGTGTGTGTGTGTGTGTGTGTGTGTGTGTGTGTGTGTGTGTGTGTGTGTGTGTGTGTGTGTGTGTGTGTGTGTGTGTGTGTGTGTGTGTGTGTGTGTGTGTGTGTGTGTGTGTGTGTGTGTGTGTGTGTGTGTGTGTGTGTGTGTGTGTGTGTGTGTGTGTGTGTGTGTTTTTGTGATGCTTTTGGATTTTTAGTGTTCTTGTGTGTTCTTGTGTTCTTTTGGTGTTTTGTGTGTTTGCGTGTTTGTGTTCTTGTTTTTTCGTGTTTGTGTGGTTGTGAGCGGCTGCTTGCTCTTCTCGTCCTAGAAAGCTGTGGGAGGAGTTCGCATGGATCAAGAGTTTTTAGAGACCTTTTCCGAGATATTAGCGAGGAGGTCTTACATGCAGCTTCAGCAGCCTCTCTGATCGGGATTATCATCGTCCACTGCACCTGGCCGTGATTCCGAGTCAACTTCAAATTGCTTTGGTGGACTCTGGCAGCACAGCTGTACCGCCTGGAGGACGGGCAGGAAGCTGAAGCGGCAGGTGCTTCGGTACTGGCATGGCAAGCCTCACGCGGACTTTCTCCCCCAAGCTGCGGAAGATGCAACCTACAAAGCCTGCTCTGTCCAAGCGCACACCAAGGGGCTGCGACCCCGGCCTGGTGTTTAAGGACGGCGGCAGCAGGGGCATCTGTCGCTCCGTCTGTCGGTCTGCAGGCGGGGGCGGCGGTTGCTTCGGCAGTGTTGCCGCAACCTGAACATCTCTAGGTCAGTATCCGCACGTGACAGGCTCAACTCAGGAATCAGCCAAAGAATGGCTTAAGCTGTCGAGTTGCAGGATCTGAAGCCATGGCAGCGCTGCGGAGGCTTGAGACCTGGTTGATTTCGTGGGGATCACTGCTTCTTCTCTCCTCCAGAGCTGGTCTGCTCGGTTTTTTCGGGGGAGGGAGCGGCAGGTTGTTGCTCTGCGGCGGGGAACGCCGAGGTGGTGGCGGGGGCGGCGGTGCCGTCTTTGCTTGGCTCGGGCTGGGCGGAAGGCACAAAGCGAAGTCGCTGGCCCAATCCGAGAAAGCTTGGTCGACACGCACATCGATGCGCTCGGCGTTCTCCACCGCCGGGGGCGGCGGCAGTGAAACCGCCAGGGTCTTTTTCTCGCGGGACCACGGAGGTGGGTTGGGGGGTGGTCGAGGTGGAGCGGCAGGATCCAAGCTCCGCTTCGGTGGAGGAGGGGGAGGCGGCGTCTTCGGTATGCTGTTGGTACTGCTTGGGGAGTCTTCTATCATGTTGGGAACCGCCGACCCGACGATGTCCCGCAGCTCCTGGGCAAAGCTTTGGAAGTACTCCTCCTTCTCCTCCGCCTTCTTCGCGGAGTAGAGCGGTCGTGGGATGGCAGGTCCTGTGCTTCCCATGGTTTGGCCCAGGCCATAGGATGGGCCGCGCGGCAGCTCGGCCGCCGCGCCGGACCCCGAGGCCTGCGAGGCCTGCGCCACGTCCTTCGCCCAGTCCCAGAAATGCTCCTCGCAAAAAGAAGGTCGCAGCTTCCGAAGGCGCCGAAAGCTTATGACAGCTATTACGGCAACGTCGCTGCAGTTAGAGTTCTAGAGACTAAGAATGACTCGGACAGGAGCGCTCCTCTGCATCCTCCTTGGCCTGCTTCACCTCCTGGCTCGAGGGCTCCTGGGGGGGCTGCTGGGGAGCTGCTTCCTGTCCTTCCCAGGCGACCTTCGGTTCGCCTTGGAAGGGAGCAACGGCGACGGACCGGGCGGACTTCACGGAGCTCTTCACGGAATCGGCCATGCGTTGGCAGGTCGCCTTCGTATCGGGGACGTTCACCTTCACGTTCCCCGCACGTAGCTGCCAAGCACAGAGGCTGATGACTACAACGAAAGCAACCGCAGCGACACTGGTTCCAATGATCATACCGGCATCCTCCGATGGCGCATTCGTGGTGGTGACAGCGGTGAAAGTCGTAGTTGAAGTCTGGGAAACCGTCTTGGTTGCAGTGGTCGATGTGCCTGCCAGCGGCATCGGCACGTATATGCCCACGTAGGCGCCACCGGCAGTGGTGGCCTGGCACTTTATCTCGGTGGCTCCATAGCTGGTTGGAAGCACCCAGGATGTGGCGTCTATCGACCAATCCGGATCCTCACAAGGAAACAAAGAAACACACATACACGCGGCACATGCACCCAGTCGGGCATCCTCTGCCCCCTCGCACTTCCGACTCCCTCTTTGCGCACCTGCTCCGAGGTGCGCAGGTGCGCACATACGGGCTCGTAGACGAAGCCCGTGGGTGCCGGGACCAGCGGCAGCTGGGGCCTCTTAGTGACACAGGATCACACACCACACACCGAGAGAGAGAGGCGCGGTCGGAGTGCCGATCCCGATCTAGGCCCAGCGCAATGGCAGGGTCAGGTCAACCGGTGGATTGAGATCTTGCTGTACTACGATGGTGTCGCACGCTTTGATCTCCAGCACCTTCACCGTCGCGTTCGGTAGAACATACCGATTGATGCCCAAGCCTGGGAGCCAGGTTCGATAAACCCCGGACCGACCGACATGGGGATAACTTGACTGTGGCATGTGTTGCCCGGGGTCTACTGAAAACGCTCTTCCGTGCATCCAAGCGTCTGCTGTTCAAGTAGCTGTACGGGTTGCCTGACATTCGAACACTCTGGACAAGGGTACCGTAAGACTTGAGACATTGCCACTAGGGTCACAACATTGAACCAAGCTGCTCAGGACCCAGTCCGTCTGCTGCACGGCCAAGGTATCGCAAGGACTACCACTTTGCAGACGTCGACCGGAGAAACTTCCGACGGCAGTCGGAGGGATCTGCACAGCGCACAGACTTCAGAGACAGAAGGTTGGTCCAAATCATGCAGTCACTGCCTCGACACCGTCTGCCGCGACTCCGTTGGACTGCGCTTCCTGGACGCTTTCCTTGTTCACGTTGATTTCCTGAGACGGCATGTTGCGACCCTGCTACCACTACTGAATCCCGCCATCGCTACAGCCACACTGCCACTACCACTGCCGGTACCGTTACAAGACCGGCTGTGGGAGCTCTTCCCTCTACTCTTACTACTCTTACTACTTTGACTACTCTTCTTACTACTCTTACTACTCTTGCCACTCTTGCTACTCTTGTTACTCTTGCTACTCTTACTCTTACCCTTACCCTTACGTTGCTCTTGCTCTTCCTCCTACTCCTACTCCTACAACTTCTACAACTTCTACTACTTCTTCTACTACCACCACTACTACTACTACTCCTCCTCCTGCTGCTGCTGCTGCAACTGCGACTGCGATGACGACGACTGCGACGACAACTGCGGCTACAACTATGACGATTAAGACGACGACGACGACGACGAACGACCACTACGCCGAAGAAGCAGAAGAGGACCTGTACACTTAATCAGTCCTGAGATATTTCTTCCGAGAAGCAAGGCCCTTGCCACTCGCGTCCACTGAGCTCATTGTGGAAGAACCGCCCACGGGTGTTGTGGCCAGGGCTGCGTTTCCCAGCTTCGACGTCTGTGGCAGGATCGTGCATGCACGAAATTTATCACCATGCGCAAGTCAATGGATGCCGTTTGCGTACCACAATGTCTTGCTGCAACGACTATGTATGGAAAACTCACAGATGCTAAGGCACCATGACGGCCAGCTCTGCCGCGCGTACTGTGGCTGAAGTCTCGTCCATGTCACTCGAAGCCGCAGCATAGCCTTAATGGTCGGTCCAAGCTTCAGCCTTCCCCTCGCTATGCCTACGCCTAGAAATTGAATCCTTGTACGACCCAGCGGCTGTCTCCGACGGCTGCGATGCTGCCGAGCAAGGCACTGCCTGCTGCAGCATCCACACCTGCGGGATTTCAAGCTCTGCACATCTAGCATGAATACTTCGGAAAGGCAACAGAGAAAAGCTTCGAAAGCGGGTCCAGCATCTTCCAGAGTCAAGCATGACAAGACAAGAACCGGCGATCACACATCACTGTGTCACCGTGCCTTCGGCACCCACTGCTGCCTTGGCTTTCCACAAGTTAGAGCTGGCACCCTCTCGCAGCAAACCGGGCCGCGTCGCGAGATTAATTTGTAGCTGTTATCGAGGCGTTTCGTATGTGTCGTACGCTGTCTTATTCGCTTCTCATACATCCTACTCCCGCTATGGTTGTGGCGAATAATCTGCGCTCAGGTCCTATTCACGACACACTTCGGGTGTGGCAGTGTACTGAAGCTCGATTCGGTGCAAACGTCCATACATTCGCTTCATTTTGGCTGGGAAAGCCCATCTTCTAAGCCTGCGCCCCTCCACCAAGCGATCGCGATTGCCCCCCCATTCCTCCAGCCCTCCCTCTCATTAGGGGCGGTTGATCAAAACCAAAGGCCATACCACCACCACCACCACCACCACCACCACCGGGCTCACTGCGCCGAAAGGCACACTACTCCATCGAATGTGTGATCTGTGCAGCCAAATTCGATTCGGATCAAATGTAAGTTTGCGTAATGACGCTGCGAACTGATACAGTTGCACTTCGAGCTGAAGGGGGGGAGTCTGCAGACCTCTTGCCTCAGCATGCCCCAGGAAAAGACAGAAACCTCAAAAACTTTCTGGGCATAATCCCGTTCATCTGTCAAACGTATTCACACGTCGAACAAGAACAAGCAAAGGCAGAGCTAAAAGGCTATGGAAGAAACATGACCGAACAAGCATCATCAGACGGGACCGTGTTGTGGCCGGGTCGCATCCAGGACGCTCGACAAGACCTCCGACGCCTTGGCGGCCGACTCCACGTCCGCGGTTCCGGACTCGCTCCCGGACGACAGGACCTCCGGCTCGCTCGGTTTCGTGGCTCTTGGAATCGAGGAATAGAACTCACAGGGTCTCTTGTGAAATTCAGGGGCTTTATGGGCTTTTAGAGTTGGGTCGCTGTCATCCCTGCGACTTCGCTGTCTGGGGCGCTCGGGGACGCAAAAATCGCCCGACCTCCGTGAGCACCCCGCCGAATCGCTGCAAGCCTTGCCAGCTAACCGAAGGGGCCGAGACAGCAACATGTCTTTCGGATGGCATGCCGAACACGGATGACAACAAGACCATGATGACCTGATGCCGCTTCAGGCAGTGCAATCGGGGGCTCAGGGCTACCATCGTCTTGGCCACAGGAGAATCGGTGCTTCTGAAGATTGCAGTGTCAACCCTCAACAAGCTGGGGCCCCGACTTCCGGCATCTGTGTTGACGATGGTGGAGGCTGTCTTGAGTGCCTGGAGCAATGGCTGCACCCACCCACCCAAGCCCGAACTCCCAAACTCAAGGCCTCCGAAGCCCTCCTGTACAACACCCGAAATGCGCACAACGAAGCCCAAAGCCCTCAAGTCCAAGTATTCAAATCAGCACTAAGAAAAGATCAGGAATGGGCATCTGCTGGCCTCGAGCTGCTGATCCTGAGCCGCCTTCTTGGCCGCGTTCAGTTCCTCGCTGGAGTTCGCGGCCTTACAGAGCTGTGCTGTCGACGAGTTTTAGGGTTCCAGGAGCTCTGGTTGCTTTTGGGCCAGGTATTGTGGTTGCTGCAAGAGAAGGGAGGTACAGTAAGGCTTTGAGACGATAAGGCCGTAAGGTGCTGCCTTTCTCGCTGGGCTGGTTTGCTATCTTGCGACACAGGTCGTTCCTTCCGCATGAGTACGATTCGAGGTTGACTGATACGAGATGCGCGATGCAGAGGGTGAACGAAGGTGAGAGGGAGATCTGCGACCCTCTGAGCAGGGAGCGATCGGCACTGACACGAGCGCTTCCATCATCCCCATGATCACACCGGCATCGCCGCTTTCCACAGCACTGGCCACGGCAGTATCGATGGCGGCAGACGCTTGCTCCACGGTGAGCCCGCCTGGAGCAAGAAGGGGACTAGTCGGCTGTCCAAAAAAGGCCAAGGTTGCGCCCTTTGCCCGCCTTGCGGAACTTCCACCAAGGGTCCCAACGCAAAGGATGCAGAGATGGCTCCTAAAGTGCAGGAGCTGCATGAGAAAAGTGTTTGCGATGCAACAGTCAGCTCTCTCGTGCCGAGGTCTGCAGAACTTCGATGCGCCCGTCCTAAAACATCCCTGACCACCACGGCCGTGAAGTACGAGCCAGCTCCCATCTCAGCGAGTGCCACATACAGTACATATCACACGGCCGCCCACGATCGAAGGGAACCCGATGCAGCCACGCCACGGAAACTTGCCAGTTGAATTCGGGATCGGACACATTGATTTGAAATACTCCACCTAGCTTGGACCAGTGGATAGGACTCGTGCTGTCCCGCCACTCCTGAGACAAACGCGACACGGCGTCGGCGAGACCGAGATGGGGAGTCCCTGCTCTACACGGAAGTGCCCTTTGCTTTCTGCAGGCCCGGTCTCCACCTGCGGAGGTACGAATCCTCCATCCAGGGTCAGTCCTGCGGCATCCCGTCCCTCCCTAGGCCCTAGACCCAAACTCGGCACTCTCAGGTGTCAGGCACCTCCATCCGGAGCCACAGATAGGTTCCTTGGCTACACCCGTAAGGGGATCATGCATGAGCTCGCTGCTGCAGTCTCGCCGTGTTACACCGTGAGACCGTACTGTGCTAAGACTTCTGCCCAAAACCCTGTACATGACACGAGTGTCACCTATGCCGTCATGACATGCCCTACTGCAGATACAGTAAACATCTTGCCTCACAACACAGGGGTGAGCTGGGGCCCGGGTTCCTCCGAGCAGCTGTGCGAGCGGAAACGTGTAGAAGGCATAGGTCACGCTTGCCAGGTCCTCATCCACCCAACCCGAGGCCGTCGCCGTGAATTGAGTCGTGACGGCCGTGCCAGACAAGGGGTTGGGAGCCACTGTGCCCGCAAGAGGAGGAGCATCGGCGATGAACCTGGGCAGAGCGGGTGCAAGTCCCCAGCTGCACCCTCTCCATCCTCTGGACAGGCCCGCGTCTTCTAAGCTGCTGTCGAAACCCGAACGAAGTCACGCATTCTGCCAAGGATCTGATTGGAGTAAGCCATTTTCACACCGTCAAGCTCTGCCTGCTCCAGGTCAGCCGCAGGTTGCAGCTCGAAGTTGTCCATCTCTGCCTCGTCCGATCATTCGGAGTTCGAGGCCAGGGTCAGGGCAGAGAACAAAGCGATCCTGGCACCCCTTCAACAAGGCTGTATACTCATTCATCAATGCACATCACAAAGCCGCAAGCTGAAATCCACCAAGAACCCGCCCTAAACCGCGGCAGAGACCCTCAAAAAACGCATCGAAGCCCAGATTGCGGTCTGGCTGCAGGGGTGCCAAGCTGTAGAAGGGCGATCTCGTAGACTCTGCCTGCTTTAGATGTCAGCTGTTGAAGGCAGAAGCTAAAGCATTGCACCGTACGACTTTATCATTTTTGTTCTTGGCATGAGACTACAGTACCAAAATGCAGTAGTCATGATGTCATGGTGTGAACTGCATGGTGACCTGCTCCGCTCTCGGGCACTCGAGATTCGTCTAACCCCGGAACACCACAGTCACTAGTGCCGTGTAGTGCTTCGGGCTTGAGGTGGAAAAAGACGCCGAAGCCGCTCCAACAGCAGAAGTCCCCAGCCCGCAACCTCCGGAATGAAAGACCTGCCGAAATCCCGCTGCCCGCTTGCGACACGTAGGCTAGTCGGGGGTCTATTCTTGACAGGCTTAAAACACGACCTGACTTCGAGGGCCTTTCACCAGGTCCTGGCCCCGGAACTCCGAAGAGCGCAGCGTGAGCTCCGAAGCGCGGTTGGGGTTCGTCTCCAGGGAGGTTTGAAGGACGGCGACGATGCGGGAAGGAGGTGCCGACTCCTCAGCTAAGGATCTTACACTTTGGTCGAAGACAAATCAGAAGTTAATCCAAAAGCCGGACAGGTGTTTGACCACGAAAACTATGGGATACTTCATCATACAATGGAAGCTGGCGCATGATCACCAAGGATCCACAAGAGCAAGCCTCCATCCGCAGCTCTCTGGTGGGTTGCAGCCTGGTCACTCAATGACGCCTCAACCCTAAACCCTACACCCAAAACCCCCACACCCTCAAGGTCCTCAATCCCAAATCCTAAACCTGAACCCGTCTTGGGTTTGGGGGCGGGAGGCTTGGATTTGGGGTTTGGGATTTCAAACTCGGTCGTACCATGCTCTCAGAAACGGATGATATATGCGTGCGACTCCTGCCTTCGATCCCGGACACAGTCGCAGAGTAGTCGCCAAGCTGCCCGCCCAGTTGCGTAGACACTGCCTGTTCAGTTTCGGAATTTGTGGTCAAGTCGCGAACATGCCGGAGCACTGACGGGCTTTCGACTTCACGCTAGAGAGCCAATCCTGCAGCGTTGCTCGAAACAGCTCCAAGCCGGTCTAAGGTGCCCGACTGCCCGACTTCACTACACCTTTACGTCAATCCAGTGGCCCTGTGAAGGGCGCTTCCTGGTCGTTCAACTCTATCGATCTATCTATATGTCTATATATGTAATTACAGTGTAAAAACACTATTTGCGTAATGATCGAGCCTGCCTCTGAAGCAGTCTGGTCATGGGTGCTTTCCATACTTGCAACAAACCGAGCAACAGGACTGAGAAAAAGTCGCTTGAAAAATTGACATAGCTGAAACAAAGACAACAAACAAGAGGACGTCTGCAAATTCGAACACATCGGTTCCGTGGGCAACCCGGCAAAAAGCAAATTCTGGAAATCACAAGGAGCTTAAAATTCTTTCCATTGCCCGGATGCGCTCGACTATCGCAGCTAGGACACACCTTACACATCTAGATGATCCGCCGTTTTGACCTTCTCAAAACAATGCCAATACCGAAGTAATAGAAAGAGAAGCATGCTGGGAAGGATAATACTCGAACTGGGCCCAATGCTCTTGAGCAAACGATTCCAGGTTCTGCTGCCCTTGGAGCCTCCAAATTGCTCCATGGAACTGAGAAGTCCACTCGAGGCAAAGTTGGGGTCGCCTCGGGTCGCGCGCTTTTCTCTACGTGCTCATATATATATATATATATATATATATATATATATATGGCTTGTGGCTTCTGCCCACGACTTCATTGAAATGGGATGGGATTTCAGAGCCGTGAATTTACAGCAAGTCAGCCAGGCTGCAGTTGAACTCGTTGTCGTCGCTGTCCTGAGCCCACCCGTCTTCTTCAATGCAAACACTTGGGAAGCAAGGCAAACCCAACAAGCTCTACATCGCCAAGAATCGTAGCTGTGCTTGATGTGCTCGTGAAGGAGGTGGTGGTGCTGGTCATGCTGCTGGTTGACGATGCACTCACAGTGGTTGAAGTGGTGCCTTAGATCTCACGTCAGTACGTGGGGCTGGCGATGCTCAGCTGCCCAGCGCATCGAGCACATGGAACGGGAATCACGGCAACTTGCTCGCAGTCCAAACCCCTGAAGCAAACACAGCACACATCCAAAATACATACTATGATCAGTCAGAGCACTGGAGGCAGTGACGGAGGAAGATGAAGAGCTGGATGTAGATGTAGTCGAGCTCGTGCTTGTACTTGATGACGAAGAAGTTGAGCTGGACGTGACAGTGGTAGAACTGCTTGTTGTGGAGGTGCTGGTCGTGGTCGTGGACGTCGTTGTGGAAACGGTTGAGCTTGTAGTAGTGGTTGAGGAAACGGTGCTGGTCGAAGACGTTGTGGACGTGAGAGTTGCTGTGGTAGAGGAAGTGGTTGAGCTGGAGGTGGAAGTGCTAGTGGACGACGCCGTTGTGGACGTTGTACTCGTGATCGATGTGCTGGTAGAACTGCTGCTGCTCGAAGTCGACGATGTGCTTGTGCTTGTGACTGTCGTTGTTGAAGTGGACGTGACGGTGGTGCTTGTAGTAGTAGAAGAGGTTGTTGAAACTGTGCTTGACGTTGTTGATGTAAGGGTTGTTGAACTTGTTGTAGCTGTTGTGCTGGTTGACGATGTTGAACTGCTACTGCTGGACGTGGAAGTCGTGGAGCTGGAGCTTGTAGAGGTCGAGGTCGTGCTAGTACTTGATGAGCTCGTGGAGCTTGTCGAGCTCGAGCTGGTGGACGTAGTAGTGATGGACGTGCTGCTGGAGCTGCTGCTCGTCGAAGAAGTGGTGGTCGAGGATGATGATGTACTTGTGCTGGTGCTGCTAGTGCTACTCGTGCTTGTGCTGGAAGTCGAACTTGACGAGGTGCTAGTTGTGGATGTTGTGGTGATGGTTGTGCTGCTAGATGACGTGGATGTGCTGGAACTGCTCGTGGACGAAGTAGATGTTGACGACGTGGAGGTTGAGGAGGTTGATGTCGTAGTGATCGATGTCGAAGAGCTGCTGGTGCTGGAAGACGAAGATGTCGTGCTCGTAGTGGACGTGGAGGATGATGTTGTTGAGCTTGATGACGTACTCGTGGTCGACGTTGTGGTGATACTGGTAGATGAAGTAGACGTCGATGTCGAGCTTGTGCTCGTACTGGAGGAAGACGTCGAACTTGTACTTGTTGAAGAGCTGCTCGTGCTTGTAGTCGAAGTGGAACTGCTGGAGGTCGATGTACTTGTCGAACTTGTGGAGGAAGTTGATGAAGAAGAACTTGATGTTGATGAGGTCGACGTGCTGGTCGTCGATGTGCTACTGGATGATGTTGATGTGCTGCTTGTTGTCGAGCTGGACGTTGATGTCGTAGTGGAAGATGTTGTGGACGTTGAGGTGCTACTGGTTGAGGTGGAGGACGTAGATGATGACGACGTGGTGCTGCTGCTGGTCGAAGTGGAAGAGCTGCTTGTTGATGATGTGCTAGTGGAGGACGTTGAAGTTGAAGTAGATGATGTTGATGATGAAGACGTGCTTGTGCTGGTAGTGGATGACGACGAGCTGCTCGTTGATGACGTGCTGGTGGATGAAGTTGACGTCGAAGTTGATGACGTTGATGACGAAGAGGTGCTTGTGCTGCTAGTCGAGCTTGATGAGGTGCTTGTTGACGAGCTACTAGTGGACGAGGTCGATGTTGAAGTAGATGATGTTGATGACGTAGACGAGCTTGTGCTGCTTGTGGATGTGGATGAGGTGCTTGTTGATGACGTGCTGGTTGACGAGGTTGAGGTAGAAGTGGAGGATGTGGATGAGGTGGAGGTGGAACTGGAACTTGTCGATGTTGAGGATGTGCTGCTGGAAGAGGTGGACGTGGACGAAGTTGAGGTAGAAGTGGTTGACGTCGTGCTAGTGCTCGTAGAGGATGTGCTCGTGCTGCTGGTGGAGGTTGAAGATGTTGAGCTGGACGACGTGGATGTGCTAGTGCTGCTGGTGGAACTTGAAGACGTGGATGTCGAAGACGTGCTGCTGGAAGACGTGGACGTGGAAGACGTCGAGCTGGACGACGTTGATGACGTGGTGGTGCTTGTAGATGATGTGCTCGTGCTGCTGGAAGACGTTGAAGTTGTTGAGCTGGACGACGTGGATGTGCTAGTGCTGCTGGTGGAACTAGAAGACGTGGATGTCGAAGATGTGCTGCTGGAAGATGTGGACGTGGAAGACGTCGAGCTGGACGATGTTGATGAGGTGGTGGTGCTGGTAGAAGATGAGCTCGTGCTGCTGGAAGAGGTTGAAGTTGTTGAGCTGGACGTCGAGGATGTTGATGAAGTTGAAGATGAGGTGCTCGAAGTGGATGTAGATGTAGTGCTTGTGCTCGAAGATGTCGTGCTTGTGGACGAAGTGGACGATGACGACGTTGATGAGGTTGACGTGCTGGAAGAGGATGTACTGCTTGACGAAGTCGTCGTACTGCTCGTTGAAGTAGATGTCGTGCTGCTAGTGGAAGTGGAGGAGGAGGATGAGGTTGTTGAAGTGGTGGTAGATGATGTTGAAGAGGTGCTCGTGGATGATGTTGTACTTGTAGAAGTACTCGTGGAGGTGGTACTAGTTGACGATGTGCTACTGCTACTGGTCGAAGACGAAGTCGTAGAAGTCGAAGTAGAAGTTGTCGACGACGACGAGGTGCTAGTCGATGTACTTGAAGTTGATGTGGTGCCTATTGCATTACCCAATGGACAAAAAAAGATCTGAAATGGATTAGAGGTGTGCAATGCTTCTGCGGCGCGAAATGCGGCTTCGGGACATTAGCGACTTACAGACTTTGGTTACATATAGTCGTTCGTCCCAAGACCACTCCGGTTGAACTGTAAATCAAATGTCGGCGTATGTGGCGCTATAGGCTACCACGCTCAGAGACGACGACACAAGTCAACTCAAGTCCTGTAAAATCTGAGAGGACTCGCCTTCGGAGACTATGCTCCCTGCCTTTCGTAGCCACAACGTGTAGCCAAGATCAGCCAAGTTACTGGTACTGGAGGTGCTTGAGGTGCTGCTTGTGGATGTGGATGACGAGGTAGTGCTACTGGAAGTGCTCGATGTACTGCTCGTGGAAGAAGTCGAAGTAGATGTAGTGCTGCTGGTAGTGCTGCTCGAGGAAGTCGAGGTTGACGACGTACTGCTTGATGACGTTGTAGTCGTAGATGTGCTTGAGGTGCTGCTACTGGTGGAGGATGTACTGGTACTGCTGGTGGAGGTAGAAGAGCTTGTGGAAGTTGTTGAGGAAGTGCTAGTTGTCGATGACGATGTCGAAGATGTCGACGTGGTACTGCTGCTGGTGGACGAAGTGCTTGTTGACGACGAGCTGGTGCTGGATGTTGACGTAGACGATGTTGATGTAGACGAGGACGAAGTGCTGGTCGAGGATGTCGAACTCGATGATGTGGAAGTTGAAGATGAGGTTGTGGAAGACGTGGTGGTCGATGACGTCGTGCTGGATGACGTGGACGTCGAGCTGCTGCTAGTCGAAGAAGTGCTCGTTGACGATGTCGATGATGACGAGGTCGATGTCGATGACGACGACGTGCTGGATGTGGACGTTGAAGTCGACGAGGTTGATGTCGTACTGCTGCTTGTGGTGGATGTGCTCGTAGAGGAAGTACTGCTCGAAGAAGTGCTGGTGCTGGTGGTTGACGTAGATGAAGATGAGGTGGAGGTTGAAGATGTGCTTGATGAGGATGTTGAGGTCGATGAAGTCGACGAGGTGCTGCTGCTTGTCGAGGAAGTACTTGTGGATGATGTACTGGTGCTGCTGGTGGAAGTAGATGAGCTTGATGTGGATGTTGACGATGTGCTTGAGGAAGATGTTGAAGTTGACGAAGTCGATGAGGTACTGCTGCTTGTGGATGTTGTACTTGTAGATGAAGTGCTGGTGCTACTTGTGGACGTAGAAGAGCTGGATGTCGACGTTGACGACGTGCTCGAAGAAGACGTCGATGTGGAAGAAGTCGACGTCGTACTGCTGCTTGTCGAGGAAGTGCTTGTAGACGATGTGCTGGTACTGCTGGTGGATGTGGACGAAGTTGATGTAGATGAGCTCGATGTTGATGTTGAGGATGTGCTCGATGAGGATGTGGATGTCGACGAGGTCGACGTGCTACTAGTGCTTGTGGAGGTTGTGCTCGTGGATGAAGTGCTGGTGCTCGTCGTCGAAGTAGAAGAGCTTGACGTGGATGTTGACGAGGTACTCGAGGAGGATGTTGAGGTTGACGAAGTCGACGTCGTACTGCTGCTTGTGGAGGACGTGCTCGTAGAGGAAGTGCTGGTGCTGGTGGTTGACGTAGATGAAGATGAGGTGGAGGTTGAAGATGTGCTTGATGAGGATGTTGAGGTCGATGAAGTCGACGAGGTGCTGCTGCTTGTCGAGGAAGTACTTGTGGATGATGTACTGGTGCTGCTGGTGGAAGTAGATGAGCTTGATGTGGATGTTGACGATGTGCTTGAGGAAGATGTTGAAGTTGACGAAGTCGATGAGGTACTGCTGCTTGTGGATGTTGTACTTGTAGATGAAGTGCTGGTGCTACTTGTGGACGTAGAAGAGCTGGATGTCGACGTTGACGACGTGCTCGAAGAAGATGTCGATGTGGAAGAAGTCGACGTCGTGCTGCTGCTTGTCGAGGAAGTGCTTGTAGACGATGTGCTGGTACTGCTGGTGGATGTGGACGACGTTGACGTAGATGAGCTCGATGTTGATGTTGAGGATGTGCTCGATGAGGATGTGGATGTCGACGAGGTCGACGTGCTACTAGTGCTTGTGGAGGTTGTGCTCGTGGATGAAGTGCTGGTGCTCGTCGTCGATGTAGAAGAGCTTGATGTGGATGTTGACGAGGTACTCGAGGAGGATGTTGAGGTTGACGAAGTCGACGTCGTACTGCTGCTTGTGGAGGACGTGCTTGTCGAGGAAGTGCTGGTGCTGGTGGTTGACGTAGATGAAGATGACGTGGAGGTTGAAGATGTGCTTGATGAGGATGTTGAGGTCGATGAAGTCGACGATGTGCTGCTGCTTGTGGAGGTAGTGCTTGTGGATGATGTACTGGTGCTGCTGGTGGAAGTAGATGAGCTTGATGTGGATGTTGACGATGTGCTTGAGGAAGATGTTGAAGTTGACGAAGTCGATGAGGTACTGCTGCTTGTGGATGTTGTACTTGTAGATGAAGTGCTGGTGCTACTTGTGGACGTAGAAGAGCTGGATGTCGACGTTGACGACGTGCTCGAAGAAGACGTCGATGTGGAAGAAGTCGACGTCGTACTGCTGCTTGTCGAGGAGGTGCTTGTAGACGATGTGCTGGTACTGCTAGTGGAAGTGGACGAAGTTGAGGTAGATGAGCTCGATGTTGATGTTGAGGATGTGCTCGACGAGGATGTGGATGTCGACGAGGTCGACGTGCTACTAGTGCTTGTGGAGGTTGTGCTCGTGGATGAAGTGCTGGTGCTCGTCGTCGATGTAGAAGAGCTTGACGTGGATGTTGACGAGGTACTCGAGGAGGATGTTGAGGTTGACGAAGTCGACGTCGTACTGCTGCTTGTGGAGGAAGTGCTTGTAGAGGAAGTGCTGGTGCTGGTGGTTGACGTAGATGAAGACGAGGTGGAGGTTGAAGATGTGCTTGATGAGGATGTTGAGGTCGATGAAGTCGACGAAGTGCTGCTGCTTGTCGAGGAAGTACTGGTGCTGCTCGTGGAAGTAGATGAGCTTGATGTGGATGTTGACGATGTGCTTGAGGAAGATGTTGAAGTTGACGAAGTCGATGAGGTACTGCTGCTTGTGGATGTTGTACTTGTAGATGAGGTGCTGGTGCTGCTTGTGGATGTAGAAGAGCTGGATGTCGATGTTGACGACGTGCTTGAAGAAGATGTCGATGTCGAAGAAGTCGACGTCGTACTGCTGCTTGTCGAGGAAGTGCTTGTAGAAGATGTGCTGGTACTGCTGGTGGAAGTGGACGACGTTGAGGTAGATGAGCTCGATGTTGATGTTGAGGATGTGCTCGATGAGGATGTGGATGTCGACGAGGTCGACGTGCTACTAGTGCTTGTGGAGGTTGTGCTGCTGGATGAAGTGCTGGTGCTCGTCGTCGAAGTAGAAGAGCTTGACGTGGATGTTGACGAGGTACTCGAGGAGGATGTTGAGGTTGACGAAGTCGACGTCGTACTGCTGCTTGTGGAGGACGTGCTTGTCGAGGAAGTGCTGGTGCTGGTGGTTGACGTAGATGAAGATGAGGTGGAGGTTGAAGATGTGCTTGATGAGGATGTTGAAGTCGATGAAGTCGACGAAGTGCTGCTGCTTGTGGAGGTAGTGCTTGTGGATGATGTACTGGTGCTGCTGGTGGAAGTAGATGAGCTTGATGTGGATGTTGACGATGTGCTTGAGGAAGATGTTGAAGTTGACGAAGTCGATGAGGTACTGCTGCTTGTGGACGTTGTACTTGTAGATGAGGTGCTGGTGCTGCTTGTGGATGTAGACGAGCTTGACGTCGATGTTGAAGATGTGGAAGTGGACGACGATGTTGTGGTACTGCTGCTGGTTGATGAAGTGCTGGTAGAGGACGTACTAGAACTACTTGTGGATGTGGAAGATGTTGATGTAGATGTTGAGGATGTGCTTGACGAGGAAGTTGAGCTTGACGTCGTTGACGTAGTACTGCTACTTGTCGATGATGTGGACGTAGTTGACGTGCTTGTACTGCTGGTAGACGTAGAAGAGCTTGAGGTGGACGTTGATGATGTGCTGGAGGAAGATGTAGATGTCGATGAAGTGGAAGTGCTACTGCTGCTTGTTGATGTTGTGCTGGTGGATGAAGTGCTCGTGCTCGTTGTAGAAGTAGAAGATGTTGATGTGGATGTTGACGACGTGCTTGAGGAAGATGTTGAGGTTGACGACGTCGATGAGGTACTGCTGCTTGTGGATGTTGTGCTTGTAGATGAAGTGCTGGTACTGCTGGTGGATGTGGACGAAGTTGATGTAGATGTGCTCGATGTTGATGTTGAGGATGTGCTTGATGAGGATGTGGATGTTGACGAGGTCGACGTGCTACTAGTGCTTGTGGAGGTTGTGCTGCTGGATGAAGTGCTGGTGCTCGTCGTCGATGTAGAAGAGCTTGACGTGGATGTTGACGAGGTACTCGAGGAGGATGTTGAGGTTGACGAAGTCGACGTCGTACTGCTGCTTGTCGAGGATGTGCTCGTAGAGGAAGTGCTGGTGCTGGTGGTTGACGTAGATGAAGATGATGTGGAGGTTGAGGTTGTGCTTGATGAAGATGTTGAGGTCGATGAAGTCGACGATGTGCTGCTGCTTGTGGAGGTAGTGCTTGTGGATGATGTACTGGTGCTGCTGGTGGAAGTAGATGAGCTTGATGTGGATGTTGACGAAGTCGATGATGACGAAGTCGACGTGGTGCTACTGCTTGTAGAAGACGTGCTCGTCGATGAGGTGCTTGTGCTGCTCGTGGAGGTGGTAGAGCTAGATGTTGATGTTGAGGATGTGGTTGATGAAGATGTTGATGTAGAAGAAGATGTTGTAGTGCTGCTGCTTGTAGATGATGAGGTAGTGCTGCTCGTGGACGTAGACGAGCTAGATGTAGATGTCGAAGATGTGCTTGTTGTGGAAGAAGTTGTTGAAGAAGTCGAAGTAGAGCTGCTTGTTGAGGTGCTTGTGCTAGATGTTGACGAAGAAGAAGTTGAGGTGCTTGTGGACGACGAAGTTGTGGACGATGTCGACGTCGTGCTGCTGCTACTCGTGCTGCTGCTAGTTGTGCTGCTGCTAGTTGATGATGTGCTCGTGCTAGTACTTGATGTCGATGAGGATGTTGTGGATGTGGATGAAGTGCTTGTGGACGATGTTGAGGAGGATGACGTCGAAGTCGACGAGGAAGTTGTTGACGTCGTCGAAGTACTGCTGCTGCTGGTCGAAGATGTACTTGTTGATGATGATGTGCTGCTGCTTGTAGAAGTGGATGAAGTCGATGTGCTCGTGGTAGACGAGGAAGTCGAAGATGTGGAAGTTGTACTGCTGCTTGTAGACGAAGTGCTTGTGGATGAACTGCTTGTGCTGCTTGATGTTGTCGAGGAAGTTGATGTGGAGCTTGTCGTTGTCGATGACGTACTGCTGCTGCTGCTTGTAGTAGAAGTGGACGTGGAAGAAGTGGTGCTGGACGATGTCGAAGAAGTGCTGCTGGTGCTGCTGCTTGTTGAGGTTGAAGAAGTGCTGCTGGTCGAGGAGGTGGTTGAGGTTGATGTCGTTGAGGTTGACGTCGTGCCTTGGCTCGATTGCGAAATGTGCTTTTCATTACACAGCTGCTACAACGGACTCACCGATCAGAAATCCTGCTGATACACCAAGCAAGCATGCACGGCTTCCCATACGTGCAAGCAACACGGAAATCTGCCCCCCTGAGACCTGAAAGCTGTTCTGGATGCCACGGAACCTACGGCCTAAGGCAGTGTGGCTTTTTCCAAGGCCACAGCACCGTAATCTCGCAGAGACAGAGCTGGGAGCTGACATGCTCGCGCTAGATTTTGCAAGGAAGCTGCTTGTGCTGCTTGTGGAAGTAGAGGAGCTTGAAGTCGACGTGGAAGAAGTAGTGCTTGAAGAAGTTGAGGAGCTTGTGGTGGACGTTGAAGTGGTGCTTGAAGTAGATGTCGAGGTTGTACTGCTTGTACTTGACGACGAGCTTGTGCTGCTTGTCGAAGATGTAGAGCTCGACGTGGAGGAGGACGTCGTCGTTGTGCTGGATGTCGACGAAGACGAAGTCGACGATGTGCTACTGCTTGTGGATGACGTGCTCGTGCTGCTCGTCGAAGTTGATGACGTTGAGGTGGAGCTTGAGGTGGTACTGGTTGTAGATGTCGACGTCGTTGTACTTGATGACGAAGAGGTGGAGGTCGAAGAGGATGTGCTAGTTGTTGACGTTGATGTCGTACTGGAAGATGTTGAAGAGGAAGACGTGCTACTTGTAGATGTCGAACTTGTAGTGCTGCTTGACGAAGTGCTGCTTGTGCTGCTGGTTGAGGTGGTAGATGTGGAGGTCGATGATGTAGACGTCGTACTGCTGGTTGTTGTGGAAGTCGTACTGCTAGTGGACGAACTGGTCGACGATGTTGTCGACGTGCTCGAGGTAGATGTTGAAGACGTGCTGCTAGTACTTGAGGAGGAAGTTGACGAGCTTGTGGAAGTAGATGTCGAGGATGTGGACGTACTACTGGTAGATGAAGAAGTGCTGCTGGTCGAAGAAGTCGATGTCGAAGAAGTTGATGTCGAGGTAGTACTGCTGCTGGTGCTACTTGTACTTGTGGAAGTTGTGGATGTCGTTGAAGAAGATGTTGAGGTGGATGAAGTGCTGGTGCTGGACGTTGACGATGTAGAAGACGTAGATGTCGATGACGAAGTGGATGAGGTAGTTGTCGACGAGGTTGAGGAAGATGAGGTCGACGATGAGGAGGTGGAGGTAGAACTGCTCGATGTAGTCGTGCTGGTTGATGTCGTGGTCGTGGAGCTGGTGCTTGATGAGGATGTCGTGGAAGTAGATGTGGATGTCGATGTCGTCGTTGTGGTGGATGTCGTCGAGCTTGAAGTAGTACTCGACGAAGTGGAGCTGCTGGTGCTTGAGGAAGACGACGTCGATGTGGAGCTGCTGCTACTTGTCGTGGTGGAGCTTGATGACGTGCTCGTGCTTGTCGTGCTGGTCGAGCTGGAAGACGTTGATGAAGATGACGAGGTTGAGGAGCTGGTGGAGGTGCTGGTGGAGGAAGTGGAGGTGCTACTTGTTGATGAGCTTGACGTGGATGTCGTGCTACTGCTCGTGGTGCTAGTGGAGGATGTGGACGACGAGGTGCTGCTGGTTGTTGTTGTGGAAGATGATGAGGATGTTGTTGATGTGGATGATGAGGTTGTTGAAGACGAGGATGTTGATGAAGTGGAGCTTGAACTTGTAGTTGTCGATGAGGTTGAGGAAGATGAGGTCGACGATGAGGAGGTGGAGGTAGAACTGCTCGATGTAGTCGTGCTGGTTGATGTCGTGGTCGTGGAGCTGGTGCTTGATGAGGATGTCGTGGAAGTAGATGTGGATGTCGATGTCGTCGTTGTGGTGGATGTCGTCGAGCTTGAAGTAGTACTCGACGAAGTCGAGCTGCTGGTGCTTGAGGAAGAGGACGTCGATGTGGAGCTGCTGCTACTGGTCGTCGTGGAGCTTGATGACGTGCTCGTGCTTGTCGTGCTGGTCGAGCTGGAAGATGTTGATGAAGATGACGAGGTTGAGGAGCTGGTGGAGGTGCTGGTGGAGGAAGTGGAGGTGCTACTTGTTGATGAGCTCGATGTAGTAGATGATGACGTTGACGTTGAAGAAGTTGTGCTGGACGATGTGGTCGTCGTACTGCTGCTGGTGGATGTGGATGAACTTGATGTGCTCGTCGTACTGGATGTAGAGGTCGTGGTGCTGCTAGAGGACGAAGTGGAAGTTGACGTCGTGCTGGAGCTTGTCGACGTGGTTGTGGAGGAAGAGCTGGAGGTGGATGTACTGCTGGTGGACGAAGAGCTCGTGCTGGTGCTTGATGAGCTTGTTGTTGAAGAGGAAGTGGAAGTAGACGAAGACGTGCTAGAAGTCGTTGTGGTTGACGAGGAAGTAGAGCTGGATGTGCTGCTGGTCGAACTAGAAGATGAAGTGGATGTGCTTGATGATGTTGTGCTCGTACTTGTTGTAGATGATGTGGTCGTTGAGATACTGGTTGACGAGCTGGATGTAGAAGTCGTCGACGTGGAAGAAGTCGACGTGGAAGAAGTCGACGTGGAAGAGGTCGAAGTGGAGGACGTCGAAGTGGAAGAACTCGAAGTGGAGGTGCTGCTGGTTGTTGTGCTCGACGTCGTGGTCGAGGTTGACGATACAGTGCTCGAGGAGGTGGAAGTTGTTGTAGAGGATGACGACGTACTGGAAGAGGTACTTGTACTTGTACTGCTGGATGTGGTCGTCGAGGTGCTGGTCGTACTAGAGGACGTGGACGACGAGCTTGTGGACGACGTGGTTATAGATGTGCTTGTGCTACTGCTTGAGGACGTGCTAGTGGAAGTCACTGTAGTTGACGACGATGTTGAGGTGCTCGACGTGCTCGACGTGGTGGTGCTGGAGCTTGTGGTTGTTGAGCTGCTACTGCTGCTCGATGTGCTGGTGCTGGTTGAAGTGAACGTGGTGGAAGATGTGCTGCTACTTGATGATGTTGAGGAGCTACTAGTTGTGGTAGACGATGTGAAAGTACTGGTGCTTGATGAGGTTGACGTTGAGGAGGTCGTAGAAGTGGTCGAGGATGATGACGTCGAGGAGGACGTGCTACTTGATGAAGTCGTGATCGTACTTGAGGTGGTGGACGAAGTTGTGGAGCTGCTTGTCGTAATTGTGGACGTCGAAGACGTGCTTGTTGTTGATGTACTTGTGCTACTCGTTGACGATGTGCTTGTCGACGTGGATGTGCTCGTTGAGGATTTGCTTGTTGAACTCGTGGAAGAGGTTGATGATGTTGCAGTGGTTGAGCTGCTTGTGGTGCTGCTCAGGCTTGTTGATGAAGACGAGGATGACGTGGAACTTGAAGACGTCGTTGAGGTCGACGTGCTGATGGTAGAGCTTGTAGTCCTGCTTGTTGTTGTGGTAGTGCTTGTGATGCTCGTGGTAGTTGTGGACGTCACACTCGTTGAAGTTGTCGACGTGGACATGGAGGTAGTACTACTCACAGTGGAGGATGTCGTGGTACTTGTAACACTGGTGGTGCTTGTTACAGATGTAGTTGATGTAAGGGTAGTTGTGGAAGTCACGCTTGTCGATGATGTCAGCGTTGTCGACGTCGTGACCGAGGTGGTACTGCTGACGCTTGTCGATGTTGTGCTGCTTGTAGCAGTGGTGGTGCTTGTGACAGATGTAGTCGATGTCAGGGTGGTTGTTGAAGAAATGCTTGTCGATGATGTCTTTGTTGTCGACGTGGTGAGCGAGCTGGTGCTGCTCACACTTGTCGATGTAGTGGTGCTTGTTACAGATGTAGTTGACGTAAGGGTAGTTGTGGAAGTCACGCTGGTCGATGATGTCAGCGTTGTCGAGGTGGTGACCGAAGTAGTGCTGCTGACGCTTGTCGATGTTGTGGTGCTTGTAACACTGGTGGTGCTTGTGAAAGATGTACTCGAGGTAAGGGTAGTTGTAGAAGAAATGCTGGTTGATGATGTCAGTGTTGTCGATGTGGTGACCGAGGTGGTGCTTGTGATAGATGTGGTTGATGTAACGGTAGTTGTAGAAGAAATGCTGGTCGAGGATGTCAACGTTGTCGACTTGGTGACCGACGTGGTGCTGGTCACGCTTGTTGATGTTGTGGTGCTTGTACCAGAGGTGCTACTTGTGACCGTTGTTGTCAAGGTGGTTGTGGACGAAATACTGGTCGATGATGTCACCGTTGTCGACGTGGTGACCGAAGTTGTTGATGTTAAGGTGGTTGTGGCAGTCATGCTGGTCGATGACGTCAATGTTGTGGAAGTCGTGCCACTGGTGGTACTCGTTGCAGAGGTCGTTGATGTGACCGTAGTCGTAGATGTCACAGTGGTCGCAGATGTGGTTGCAGTTGTGGTACTAGTAACAGTGGTTGTGCTGGTTGCCGAAATCGTTGACGTCAACGTTGTCGTGGACGTCACGCTGGTCAGTGTTGTGGATGCTGTGACAGAGGTGGTGCTGCTCACTGTTGCAGTGCTGGTGGTAGTTGTCGCCGAGGTACTTGATGTGGCTGTAGTCGTAGATGACACACTGGTCGCGGATGTGGTTGCAGTTGTGGTGCTAGTAACAGTGGTTGTTGCGGACGTCGTCGATGTGAGGGTTGTCGTGGACGTCACGCTGGTCAATGTTGTGGATGCTGTGGAAGAGGTCGTGCTGCTCATAGTCGCGCTGGTGGTGGTTGTCACCGTTGTAGTGGTAGCCTGATCTTCGTTCCGACTCACCCAGGCTTCGAAGCACAAGAACCATGAACCCTCACTTATGTATGGACTGCCCAAGTCACCGCTTGAAGTCGGCGGCCAATGCCGCCAGGATCGGCTCCTTCTGGTTGGGACCGTGGGAGAGGAAACGATTCGTGGTTGTGATGGCTGGGCATTCCACCTTGAGAACAAGTAGTCCCAAGCACAACAGAACATAGTCGGGCAGACTGCCTCCAGTCCGCGAACCTCACACATACCGGCCTGCTACAGCATCCATCGATACGTCAGCCACCTGTGTCATTAAGCCGAAACCAGACTTGATGTCACAATAAAACCACACTCATCACCGACCTACAAGATGCAAAACCAGATCCCCTCTTCAAGCAGCAAGTTCCACAGGTGCTGCCAAAGTATACGAAGACAATGTGTAATGCAACGTAGTCATAACAATAGTAGTAATAAGACTGAGACATCATACAAATAGAAATAATAAGTAACACATAAGACTAAGAACCAATACGGTATGCGAAGCCAACACTGACAAATTGACTGAAGCATCATGCAACAGACCAAGGGTCCCGGTAGATGCGTTTTGTGCGCTGCACCTCGTCTTGTTATGTCACGTGCTTGGTGTTCCATTCCTCGTTGGTGGTTCATCCCAGCCTTCTTGGCCGTTCGACCCCAAATGACTAGTGTCAAATGGTTCCTTTACATTTGAACTGCAGCACCTGCTTGTTCGCTGAGTGTAAGTTCCGAACTGTATAATACCCCTGAGCCTGTCAACAAGTTTCACAATCCTTATGTCTCCTACGTTATGGTCCTTCAGCTGCAAAACACATTCGACGAAGCCCTTAAGCAGAGTTGCAGTCAAAAGGGCCAACACAAACCCCTGCAAAAAAAAAAAAAAAACAGGCCTTACTGAGAATATTAACCGGGAACTGATAAATGTTTCATAGAAATGTCACAACATGATTAAATCACGCTAGCTCCAGCACTCGACTGGGAGTTTCAGAGTACCTTCGCAAGATATGCTGGAACCTGTCCGCGACAGTATTGCCATGACTTTGCACCAAACATTGTGACATCATCCTCGTTCCATGTCGAACACTCCTAGAATCTCAGAAAGGGGTCTCAGGAGCATTTGAACAGGAAGCTCATCTCAAAATTTGCAGCTATTCCCTGGCAGGCAGACTGCTCTGGCCGACTCGAAGCATCTGCTCCCTTTCTGCGACTGACTCACTCCAGACCAAGCATGCTCTTTGTTAATCTGCAATTGTTCTGTCTCATCTTGAGATGGGGTCGGGTCGATTACAGCATCACATGTGACTTTGCCGCCTACATACAAGTTTCCTTTTAAGGACTTAGTTGCAGGCCTGCTTGCTTCCCAGTGACAAATAGGACGGGGCAGACAAGTTGTGCAAGGCAAGGGGTCGACAGGAACATGCAAGAGCTGCTGTTCATAACCACTCCACATAGACTCTTCTAGATCCGGGGTCCAGGGCTGCTGTCAAAACTGCAATGCGTCCGAACACCAGCATCCCAGAGGGGCCCTGTCCTGCTGGCCGATGTGCATCTGCCGTATTGGCAGATGTGAAAGCTGATCCAATTTCAAGATCACCTCCAACAGGGTGAAGGTCCGTAGTCTTTGGTCTTGGGACTGTTAACCCTTAGTAACCTAATAAAAATGACTATCCAAGCCCACCAAGTCGAACACGCTGCAAGCTGCAGGGGCTTTCGATACAAAGGATGTTCTGTTCCTTCGGCGGTGATATACTATATAAGGACAATTGCAACCCCTGCAGAAAGTCCGAAGCAGAAGCCCTTGGAAAGGCCACGTGCTAGCAAGCTGCGGAACATTGACGGTGTGAAACCGACGCTCTGCTCTGCATGAACGTCGTCCTTTGGCTCGAGCCGCTGTCGGTTAAGGAGTTGGGGATTGAAAGGATTTCGGTCCTGCAGCTTCACTGTGGCCAAAGCCGTAAAGTACACACACTGTTTCCGCTGGGTTCATACACCGGCTGACGCCGCATCATGGAATTGCCTCCAAGAGTCTTGGAAAAAAGTCGGAGATTGTAATTTGGTGAAAGCATGACCTTGGACACGGTCTTGACAAGCACGAACAACGCGACATGCAAACTATGACGTGCTTGCTCTGCCCCTTCCGTCCCTCACAACTTACCGAAATCTCTTTTCCTCTCTCTCACTCCCTGTCTCTGACCCTTTCTTCCTTCCTTCCCCCTCTCTCTCTCTCTCTCTCTCTCTCTCTCGCTCGCTCGCTCGCTGCAGGGGTCATGTCCCAAGGACCCGGGCCGAGGCCCCCCCTTTCTCCACACGATTGTGGAAGAGGGGCATTGGGGTCTTTCTACACGGAGAGTTTCCCCCGAGGCCTGTTTGGGTTGTGGAGATTGCCTGACGGACAACCCCCCCTAGCCCTGAACATTAGCCCGCCTCCCGGCCTCGTCTCCGCGCCCTCTACGGCTATATCCTTAGACCCTCGTCAGGCAATTTCTTCCCCCCTAAGTTACGTAGTTCGGCAGCCTTCCCCCTTCTTTGAAGCAACACTCTAAGGGCCATGCAGTGCAGGATCATAGTACGAGTACGGTGTTGGGCTAGGCTGCTCGGGATCCTTCCCCCTCGCTTCCCCAGCTCTCTCTCTCTCTCGCTCTCTCTCTCTCAGGAGCCCCGGCCCAGCTGACGTACTCTCCACGTCACGTTGCCAAGGTCGGGAGCCTCCGTCCCCTGCCAACTCAACGCTTGCAACATGAAAGGATGCCAAGGCTGAAGCGCGACTGAACGCTACAGTACTCCAGGCTACAGACAAACCCCCGTGTGCTCCCAGTGCCTCTGCATGGTGAGATTGACTCGCAGGGAGGAACCTGGAAACCATGGAGACGAAGCACTGGGCCCTAGGCTTGCCGCTGCAACTCAGAGCACGGTGAAATAGCAGGCTCTTGCAGTTCCTGTCACGACTTTGGCTACCAGGAGTCTCGTGCAAACATCATTCGCGAACATATTCGCAATGGGTCTGCTGCTATTGCAGCTACCAGCACTTCTATTGCGACACCTACTGCTACTGCTGCCTCTACTACTGCAACTACTGCTACTACAGCTTCTACGTCTAGTGCTACTCTGCTACTGTGCTTCTCGTCTGCTGCTCTGCCACTCCTACTCTGCTGCTCTGCTCCGACACTCTGCTGCTCAGCAGCAGCAGCAGATGATAAAAGAAAAAACACCAATGGTAGTCGGCAGTGGCAGCCGCAGCCGCAGCAGAAGCAGCAGTAGCAGCAGTAGCCACAGCAGCAAGAATAATAACAATATAACAACAATAATCAGACCGCTACACCTACTAATACTACTATTGCTATTGCTACTACTACTACTACTACCACCACAACCCATACTACAACTACTTGCCTGCTTCCTCAACAACACCAACACTCACCACCAAGACCACCAACACAACCAACACCACCAACACCAAAACTAGAGTTTGTTAGTCATATGGCCATGACTTCCCACCACCCTGCTTCCGAGCTTGCCTGAGAAGTGCAACAGCCAGCACGCTCGCCAAGACGAATCCATAAGCGCACGCGTGCACCTGCAGTGGAGATGTGCCGACAACAGCCCAAACCCTTTTCATCGTGTTGCTGCAAGACTGTAATTGGACAACCCAGGAGAGGCAAAGATGTATGACTAACGCAGCCATCCCACAAACAACAAAGGCTAAAGACTGTTCAAAAACCAATCGGGCACCATCCCTGCAGCTCGGGTTTTGGGTTCAAGAGCCCCTGCAGGTTTCGTGACAACCGCGGTCACTCGAGTTTCCTATCCTCGCACTCAGAATATGAACTATGCTATCTAAAGCATCCCTCCCGCGATGTTTGGCGTGCCTTCTGCGGGACTGCCATCAGCCACGATGCGAATCCATGACAACCGGGATCGGCTGTGCTTCTTAAAGACTTACCGATACCGGCACTGAAGTTTACAGCAACGGGAAGCTGTTCGACTGCTGGCACTTGCAGGTGCAGAGTGCTTCGATGCAACCCCTGACGGTGGGCACTAGCTTCGCCCCGAACTTCTTCCGATAGATCGTAGTTAAGTAAGTATATAAAAGCGTAAACCAACCAAGCTTAAACCCAGTCTGTGACTGCGAGACAGCCTGTTGCTGTTGACAACTGCTGAAGTCACCTACAGGCCTGTGATCTGGCCTCTACATATAGGCTGCGCACGGATGTTCCCAGTTGCCGGTCCAAAAAACAAAACTCTTCGAAAATGGAGCAATTCCGAAGGCCTCTCCGGAAAATAACCGTGTAAAAATCAAAAGATCCCCGGGAGCATGTCGCCTTACTCGGCTCTTGCTTGCTTGAAGATTCGAAGGTTTTGGATTTGTGGGGCCCCAGGGTGAAACTCGGAGGGTCTATTTTCGTTCAATGGCCGCAGGTTCAGCTGTTTGAGAGTTTGATCGGGGTTTAGCTGGTGTTGATGGTTTGGGCAGTCGCTCCAATGATGTATGTTTCGAATCGCTGCCCTGGAATTCCTCACGCAAAGAACGGACCTCTACTGATTCTCCGGCCGTTTCAGTCGCACAAATTGACAGGCCAGGCTTTTTGCAGATATCTGAGGTCGGTGCCCGTAGCATGCAAACACTGTAACAGCTGGACACAGGAACGCCAAAAGTTGCATTACTACGCGCAGCGCGACAAAAGCCATGCCAGAGGTGAACTCTAACGAGCCTTCACCCACTCTAGAACGGTGGCACGGAAACCACTTATTGAATTCTGTTCCAATGGAAGAAGGCCTTTACATTGAGGTAGGGAAATAATCGGCACTACCAGGCATGCTCGTTGCCACATGCAAACTTTAAATAGAAACTGGGGTCGCGAGCTTTGCACATGACTCGGCTAAACTTTAAGCTGTTCAATGCAGGCTACAACGGCGGCACACCGCCTGCTCACTGAAAGATCTTGTCGCAAACATAAGCGTTAACTGATTCCCCACGAGCCCCACACATGTGTTGATCTCCAAACCTGGACTCTGAGACTTGGCTCGCTGGTGTGCTGAGCCTGGGTTCACCCCGTTGATGTGCTGCGGGCCATTGGCTCCACATCTTGGAACCTTCCAGCGTGTGGCGCATGTTGGACACCTGCTCTGTTTCGTTCTGCCAACTACGGGCAATCTGCGTTGCATCGAGCACTTATCCAGGGCTCATCGAGCATACATCGAACATTCATCGAGTGCATCGTCGTTTCCCGCCTAACACTGAAAGGGTGTTTTGTGTCGTGCAAGTATAGTCTATGACCCATATGACCAAACTTGCCACACTGGGCCGACAAGTTCCGACAAGGGATGACTGCTTGGGCAAGCCACCGCAATACAAAAGGAGTGAAAAGCTGTAAATGGATAAGTAGCTAAAAAATTTGTGTTAATGGAAATCGGCAGGGGGGTCTTCGCGCCAGGCACGCAACAAGTCACAGCACGAAACAACTTGAAAGGAAACCTCGCTTCTGGACGCCAAGCCGCAAGATCTGCTGGTTGTCCAAACATTTGAAAGCGCAAAAAAGCATCGAGTAACTACGCACTGAAAAGTATTTCTGATGGCGGCTGCATGCAGTTGATGTTTCAGGGTTTGCATGTCGCTAAATTCATTAGATGGTCAATGGCCAGGAACCATGGCCGTATGCTACATTTCCTGAGTGGCCACACCTTTGGAGGTGCAGCCTGCCTTTGCACACGGAACGAGTGCACTTTCACCAGCATTGTACCATTCTTTGCGTGAAACGGCCTCGGCTGTTCATCTAGTGTTAGTCTGACATCACATATAATAGTCTTAACACAGTAGCATTGATTGTACTTTATGATAAAACTATATCAATAGCACTGATTACTAATTAACAAGCATAATACCAATTGGACCACCTATGGTAAACGGACTATATGAAAGATATAATATAGCGGATAACATTAGTTGTGAAATAGTATCTGCGTGAGGGTTTGGTATCGTTGACGTTGTACATAGTCGCTCACCTCACCGACCTTACCGGTTGTGGTCGCCCTTGCAAACGTCAGTGGTTCCACAAGCTCTCTGTCACTTCCCTGCAGGCAAACTCGGACGGACTGTTTTCTCGCCAGAAATACGCCAATACGCGACCGGTTGTCTGTGCACGGGGAATGGCTCTTATTGCTTTCAAATCGTGCTTGCAATGTTTGATCTCGTGATGTATTTGAGCTTTCAGGGACAGACACTCCAATGCTTGAGACTCAAGTACATGCGACATGTCTGCGCTACCACATAAGCTCTTCTCACACAGTGAGGTAATCAGTACCGAACACGGCTGATCGAAAGTTCAATCTGTCCTGTGAGACACAAGACTCTTTTGCCCCCACTGACACAGAGTCGCAGTGTCACGCAATCAACTTCGAAGCTCTCTCTACTATCGCTAAGACGATCTTTGTAGCCTCAACCGAGTCGTCCCTGAACCAAAACTTCTTGACCAAGTCCAGCTTAATCCTTGATGGTGGGTCCGCCAAGTTGGCGATGCCACTCTTGCATACCAAGGCAACATACCATGCACGTACTCCAAGAAATTGACATCATCTACAAGAATTCCTGCAACTCCTTTCTTGGTAGAGCCTGCGATGTATGCATGCCGTGCAGCATCATTGTGAATGTAATAGATGACTCCTGTACCTGCGGTTGCGCTTGGCTGTGAATAAGCCTCTGCGAAGGCAGCAAGTTTTTCTACCAGCAACTTTAATCCGACGAGCATTCCAAACATCTCAAGCTCATATATGATGGATGGTCTGCTCTTCAATGCGCCGATAGGTGATCGACTGATCGACCTGTTGGTCCGACATCGGAACACTGAAGAAAGAAATGGCCGAACCACTACCTGTCAACAGGACGCCACCCAATCCACCAATTCTTGCCACGCTTTCGAAGGCAGCATGCGTAAGTGTCATGAATGTCCTGCATGACACCTGTCCCACTAGCCTCGGTTGCGCGGCTTCCAGAAACTTGCCAAATTCTTCGAGGCGTTCTTTGGCGGACGTTGGATGGCACTCTACAAAAGAGTGGTGGTCAGGAAAAGATTCCAGGAATGCTGCCACTGTCACAGAGCTCATTGAGGACAGGCCGGCCCTGCAGCCCGCCACATGGAACGGAGCCACTCGTTCTCAGCTGACTCGAGCACCTGCATCTCCAAAATATGAAGGTGAATTGCGGAACTCCGATGTATCGTGTAGCTGCCTGCACCATGGTCAAGAATTGGTGCCGAGGCCGAGGCCAGAAGAGCCCATGCGGACCCCATCCAGCCTAGAGTAAAGCACAGCTGCGTGTTGTGGTCCACGTACGGCCAAAATTAGGCCGTTTCTGCGCCGGAGCTTCCATTCCATCGGCACAGCGGGGCTGAGTCGCGAATTAAGGCATCTAACAGAATGTCGGAGCCGTCTGTCATCCATCCAGACATGTCAAAAGTAACAGGTAGGGACTGCGCAGCGGCTCTTTTTAAAGCAAGAACACAGCACACCTTATATATTGTACGCCATTCTTATAACCAATGTGGCTTCATGTATCATGCGGGCCTTTCCTTAAGTCCACTCGAATATGTCTTTCAATCGCATATATATAAAGTGGAAATGAGGCCTGTTAGAGAGCTTACCAGTCTCATAGAAAAAGCAGCACTCGGACAAACTACGCTCAACAGGTTCTTTTCTTTCGGTTTGGCAAAGCCTCTCGGGGAAAGAAGTGCATGCTCCGGATCCCCCTCGGGATCCCAACACATGTTGGCACTTCGCCAACAGCCCCTCCGGGCTCGTGGAAAAGTTATGGGGCATCTTTCACCCCGCAAAGTTTGGGTGGGAGTGGTGGGTACAAACTTTGCTGCACGGAAGGTTCCCGCCCACCCACCCTATGTTTGAGCATGCGCGGAACAACAAAGATTCATAAAAGTTCAAATGGAATCTCATGACACATGAAGCGGTTTCGAAAAACTTCTTCAAAACTTTCGAAACCTACCAAAAAGGTTATAAAGCCTTATGGGACTAGTTTGTGATTTTTAGCGTCCCAAAAACGGCTTATAACCAATGTGGCTTCATGTATCATGCGGGCCTTTCCTTAAGTCCACTCGAATATGTCTTTCAATCGCATTTATATAAAGTGGAAATGAGGCCTGTTAGAGAGCTTACGAGTCTCATAGAAAAAGCAGCACTCGGACAAACTACGCTCAACAGGTTCTTTTCTTTCGGTTTGGCAAAGCCTCTCGGGGAAAGAAGTGCATGCTCCGGATCCCCCTCGGGATCCCAACACATGTTGGCACTTCGCCAACAGCCCCTCCGGGCTCGTGGAAAAGTTATGGGGCATCTTTCACCCCTGCACTCTTTGCCCCGTGACTTTGAGAACTCTGCCGCTTATGAAGCACACAATCCGATCTTCGAAGTACTCGCCGAAAACAGGGAATCTCCAGTCGGACCGCGAAGGCCCATCGCCGGGGTTCGACTTGCTCGGGACCCGAGCGAACCACGAGATCGCTGGCCCCATCGAGTCGGCACACTCGTAGTGAAGCAAGATGCTCCTCCAGAGATCATCGCGGGAAGACCCTTTGATCATCGCAGACAAAACACCACTGTGATCCACGTAAAAGACGACCCTCTGATCATTCAGGAAATCTTTCCAGACATGTCTGGCCGCCACCACCGCGAAAAGCTCGGTAGGACCTATCAGGTGTCTCTTGCCCAGTCCCGCCCATTGCTCGACGACCGATTCGTCCAGGTAGCACCCGAACGCCCTCGTCTCGCGGAAGCCAGTTGGAAGCACCCGATACATGACACCTCCGATTGAGCAGCTAAACTTGTCCCCCAGCTTGTCGCATGCACCGTCAGTGAAAACAAGAGTCTGGCCGCCAATGGGAAGAACCTGGATCTCGCGCGGCCTGCCCTCAAGCATCCTCTCCCTCAAGCTTCTGAAGACCGTGGCGTCCAGGGAAGACAGAACATGACGGTGACGAGCACTCGAGAGCCAGCGAATCTGAGCCAAAGCCAGGCGCCCCTGTCGTCCCATCAACTGACTTTCCGAAAACTGTATCCGGCCAAACAAAGAGGGGATCTGCTTCGGATCAATACAGCCATCCGCAAGGATCTTATCGATCGAAGAGGCAATTTCCTTGGATCTTTCTGGCTTGTTTTTGACCCTCAGCACTCCGCCCTCCATATCCGTCGCATCCAGTCGGACGCCCAAAACATCGGCCGTCGGTGAGAAGGGAAGGTCCTTGTCGCTCGCCCAATCAACTCCAAAAAGGCGCAATGCTGCCTTCACGGAGGAGTCATGGTTTTCTTTCAAAAACCTGATGTTTCGCAAAGGTCGAGTGATATCAGATATCACGTATCAAAGCGATGCCAATCATATAAAAATCAATCCATCTCGGAATATGGCAAGATCAATCAGTAAAAGATATATTGTATCAGAAATCCTCACAATGTAAGTTAAATGAGGATTCACAGAACTCTCGCGCCACACTCTTTTTATTCGCACGGTGATCAAGGGTGAATTCTGATTCAGGAGCCCCCACAGCTCCGGCCAAACCGATGATCAAGCATCTCGGGTTTGGCAAGCTGAGATTTCCAAGATCAAGGGAGCAGCGTCCTGAATGCCCCCCGTCCGTATTGGGTGGGAGGGTGGGAAAGAAAAATTTCTTGCCTCTCTCTTTGAGCAGACTCGCGGGAAAGCCAAAGGTATCCGATCTGCTTATTCAAAGACAATGAAAGTTCTCATGCAAGAAATGTTCTTCAAAACTCACATGCAAAACACGGCAGCTCTGCTGCCTGTCAGGTTTTTAAAAGAAAGAAAAGTCTGCAAGCAGAAAATGTTCTTCTTTCAAAAACCTGATGTTTCGCAAAGGTCGAGTGATATCAGATATCACGTATCAAAGCGATGCCAATCATATAAAAATCAATCCATCTCGGAATATGGCAAGATCAATCAGTAAAAGATATATTGTATCAGAAATCCTCACAATGTAAGTTAAATGAGGATTCACAGAACTCTCGCGCCACACTCTTTTTATTCGCACGGTGATCAAGGGTGAATTCTGATTCAGGAGCCCCCACAGCTCCGGCCAAACCGATGATCAAGCATCTCGGGTTTGGCAAGCTGAGATTTCCAAGATCAAGGGAGCAGCGTCCTGAATGCCCCCGACATCACGCGAACCCCTGATGAAGGAATCTCTGGTTTGAGCTTTCATCATGGATGAAAGCTTCCACGACCTTGGCGCCTACCAAGCTGAGGATGCTGTGCCCCTCACCTCGTGAAGGGGGATCGGCTATGTTGGAAAAGGAAGGCACTCTCTCGTACCAAGCGATACAAGGCGCCTCAGCTTCGATCACTGCAAGATAATGGGCGAGGCGATACATCGACTCGCTCTGGCTCAAACCTTTGATGGCTGAGGTGCGTGCTGCTTCGTTGTCAAGCCAAAAGATGACTCTTCTGTTGCACAAGCTGTTTTGGAGCATGCGACGCAGAGTGACCAAAGCGTAGAGCTCGATCTCGCATATGAGTTGCGACCCCACATCTAGCTTCCAGCGTTCCAAAAGCTTAGCGGGTACACAACCGGCAAAAACCCTGGCACTATCATCTAGCGTGTCAAGAACAACCGCACCAATTCCAGCCCAAGGGTCTTCCCAAGCTCCATCCGTCCAAACATGAATGGGCGGTCGAGGGTCAAAGATGCGAAGGACTCTAGGTGGAGTGGTGCTCAAGACAGCCTGCGTAGTTTTGCAGAAGCGCTTTATTTCGGCAGCCGTTTGGCGCTTCCCCCTTACCAAGGAGAGCAGGAAGTGGCACGCTGGCTTCAAGGATCGGCCTGCAAAGAAACCTGAGGCATAGTTCAAGAGTCCAAGGAGAACTTGCGCCTCATGCCTGCCCAGGGCCCCCTTGTCAAAAATGCTGCCCAGCATTTCGGAAATGCGCTTGACACGGCCTTCCTTGTTTGCCAGCACGGCAGCACCTTCGTGCAGACGACTGATGTCCAGCTGCATTCCGAGGACTGTGAAGGCCTCCTCGTACGGTTGACCCTTTACCCCGGTCTGGGCGAAGCGCCACCCCAGCAGTTCTAGGAATTCGGAAGTTAAACCATCAAGCTCGTGGGCCCCATCTCTCAAAGTGAAGAGAGGGTAATCGTCGAAGTAGTTGGCTGAAGGGATCTTCAGCACTTTGGCCAGCAGGAAATGCAAGCTTCTAGCCACTCTTACAAATCCATACACCGACGATGTCAAGCCGAACATCAGTGCGTTCGCAATAAAGAATTGCGGTTCGCCATCTTCATTGGGATGGCAGATGACGGCGATGTCACGGTGTTGCGGGAGTACCCCTAGTTGTTTATAAGCTTTTGAGAGGTCTAGGGTCCGACCCACCCACTTCCTCGCAGCGACACCTAGGCGCTCTGAACGTTCCTTTTCGGCCTGGGAGATCAGCAGAGCCAGACCCGCGACGAAGTCGGCCCCTTGAAGTTCCAGCTTAATCAAGGAAGTGAAAGCCTCATTGACCTGCGAAGCATGCCCATCATCTATGGGTCGAATCTTCTTTTCAAGGCCTTGCTCAAGAACGAACCTGGGAATGATGCCCCAATCCGAATGGCCGAAAATTTCAGTGACCTGGGCTTCGGTGTAGGGTCCCTCTATGAAGTTATCGGTAACCTCGGAGTTAGAGGCCTCCTGAAGAAGCGAAATCTCTTCAGGGGTCGCACGGTTCGGTTTTGACAAGGCAGCACGACGGCGCAAAGAGGCAGTGGCTCTGAGTTCTGATTCGGACATGGAAGCCATGGCCACCTTGGTCTTAAAGCATTCAGGTTTTTCCGAAGTTCCTACCAAAGGCACCCCTTTCTTCATCAGATCCACTACCCCCATGTCGTCAAAGCCATGATTTCTCAAGAGAGACTCCCACAAGCAAATCCTTTTTCCTTTGACCACCTTCTCGAACCAAGGCGGGAAGGAGGCATGAAGTTTTGTCTCTTCTTCTTCAAGGGATTTGGCAAGGAGCTTCACCTTAAGGAGCTCAAGCTTCCTAAGCTGATTAGCTTTGGCAGAGTCATGCGCCATGCAAAAGTTGACGGCTTCCCACACAGGTGGGTCAACTGCGATCGCCTTGTCCACAGGATGCTGCAAAGTTCGGGCTTTCGAGACATGTTGATCCATATTGAGCCAATGGCCTACCTTGACAGGTTTCAAGTTCTTTGGATCCGAAGTCTGACCCCCACTATCCCCCTCAACGTGGGTCAGGAGGATCTTGCAAGACTTATCTGGCTTGAAGCGGGGAGTTTCCCAGGTGACCTTGTGAAACTCCGGAATGAGCGGGGCATGCCGCCTGCTTTGCTTGGCTGCTGCAGCCATGGCCTTTGCATGGAAGTCATCGGGCGCCGTGAGGACCCGGCCCGACTGTGATGCCAGAGAAGAGACACAGTCTGCCATGCGTGTGCACAGCAAAGGCGGATAGCACGCACTGAGGCGGGAGTGCGACCACCATGGAGCATGCTCATGATCTTTGCTGCACTTGGCTGCCAGAGGGGAAAAGAGGCCTTTGGAAGCCAGAAGCTTGCACTGCTTGGGGCGGTCACCCCCATGCGCACACATGGCAAAGGTAACCTGTTCAAGTTGGCTAGGCGGCCACCTGATGGCAGCCTGAGATGCAAAGCGTTGGAAGACATGCCACAGCAAAGAGTTGGCCGGGTTTTCGACACTGACTGAAATGTTGGCGTCGAGGCATAAGCAAATGACATCGAAGCAGAACCGGAAAAGGGCATTTTCCTTCCTAAGCTTGATGCCTTCGGCAGAAGACCACACGATCTGGGGCACACCCAAGCAATGTGTCGGCGTCCGAAGCGTGCTCAAACGGGCGCCCTGTGATCGGCTATCGGGTTTCGCGGCCCGCTGGGAGGCTGACGCAGAACCTGCCGGCACCCCTAGGTGGACGTGAAAAGGTTTGCACTGCTTCAACATTGACATAAAGACCTCGCGACCTGCGTCTGTGGAGAAGTCAAGATTTGCAGTAGGGACCATGGCCCCGGCTAATTTAGCATCAAAGGCTAGAACCTTGAAGCCTTTCCGGAGGCAAGCTCGAGCGAAACCCCCAGTGCCCGAAAAGATCTCGAAGATCCACGTGTCATCAGGTCGCGGGGGCTGCGCCTGCTCGGCGATCTGAAGTGGGAAACCCAAGGAGGTCGGGGGCCTAAACCCAAGGGACAAAAGGGAATGTGCATCGGCAACAGGAAGTTTGGACAAATCAGAGACACAAAATGCCACAGCGATCAGTCTTTTGCCATGCCACGGTTCGGTACAATGGCCTCGGGAATAAGCCTCGAAGGTGATGGGTCCAGCAGACACATCAAGCAATTCGCCAGCGGTCGGTGTGCCGTTGATGGGGCGCATAACCGAACCATGGTCACACTGGGCCCAGATGTGGCCTCCTGTGAACGCTCCGATCGGTATGACACCAGTGGGGGACTTATGATTCTTGGAATCTACATGCATTGATGTCATGGAATTGCAAAACAGGAAAACAGTAGTAAAGAAAAGATCGGGAGTTGAGCTCGCACGAAAGCTGTGATAGCTTTGGTCGTTTGTGGGAAGTTCTTACACTCACCACGCAGACCTTGAAGCCCTCCCTGGGAAAAAAGCCCCAACCCCAAAATTCGGTTGCTGAGTTCTGGCGTCAGGACGTAGCAAGCCATCCGCAACAATATGTTCATGCAACTTTTGCAAGTCAAGACGGGACGGCGGCACATTGACTGAATTAAGAGTCTTCGCGAAAGACTCTGAGCATGTAGCTCGGCTTGCAACGTGGGCCAAGGGAGCTGCCTCAGGAGCTGGCCCACCTCCCGATTGGCTGGGTCACTGCATGCCATGCGTACATTCACTGTACGGGTGATTCTTGTTGCAGCCTATTTTCCAACACTGGTGAAATCCTTTCGGACACCTACCTTTCACCACCTTGGCCTTACAGGTGCCCAAGTTAAACCCAAAACAATTCGGCCGGTTCTGCGAATCACGTGCGGAACAACCTTCAGGTATCTCGATCCTTGGTGTTTTGCCCTTGCCCCCGCCTTTGTTGCCTTTGTCACCTTTGCCTTTAGTCTTCTTGGACGGTGCATCGTCGTCACCATCCTGGGGCCTCTTGGTAGGATGGGCCGGCGGAGGCGGGGTGAGCAAGGGTGACAAGAACTGCGTGATGTCATGTGACACAGACAAACGCTTCAGCTCTGCATCCAACGGCTTGGTAGCTCCCACTGGTTTCTGGAGCTTTCCTTCAAGGTTGTTCGCTGCCCTGATGAAGAGTTCCTTATCTGCTGCTACAATCTGGGACAAGGAGACCTTGGTGTACCCGGTGGGAACCTGCCGCTGGGTCAGTTCGAAGATGGTGTTGACCCACTCCTCCACCACCTCAAAGGTGCAGAGGTTCCCTAGGTCCAGAGCTAGCGAGCGGCGAAAGAAGGCTTGCCGAAGCGCATAAGCGCCATTTGTGTCGCAAACCGGATCCGGGACCTTAGTGCCTAGCTTGAGGTTTCCCTCCGCGTCGATTTGGATCGACGAGTCCTTCTTTGCCAAGCTCAGCTCCTGTGACCGGGAGGTCCACCTGTTCATCGGCAGATACCGCAAGGAGTTGTTTTCCAACATGTCGGTGACCTGATCAATGCTCGCATGGGATGGCTGGTTCGACACCGTGAAGACGACTCCCTTCAAGCGAGCCTGCTGAGCTTCTTGTCTGGCTATTCGTTCAGCAGTGGGAAGTTTCTTGATTGTGTTTTCAGGCTGGCCTTCCACACGGGTCCGCAAGTCAGCTATGTTGAGCGACTGGCTTTCAAATAGGAGCCGCCTGATCACCGAAACCTGGAACGCTGAAGGCCTTGGATCTACGACCGTGGCCAACCACACATCGATGGCCTCATCGGTAAGGGCCTGCGGGGAGCTCGCAGCAGCAAAGGCGATCTTCCCGAAGGTGTCATAGCCCTTATCTTTGAGCTTGCCATACAGCTCCGGCGTCATGCCGATTCGGAGACACCTTTCTTGAAAAGCAGCCTCCGAGTCCAAGGTGGCCGACGTCATGGCTGCAAGCGATCACGATTAAACCCCCGAGTTCGGTGATCTTGGATCAACGTTTGACAGGTGATGCTCTCGTGCCAGCAACCGTCATGGTCCTCCGCTGTGAGCCACGGCCGCAATAAGGGCAGCTCAATCATCCACCCGTGCCACGGGCCAACCCTGGCCGGCACAAGGCGATACACGATCACAAGGCCAGCCCCGGGTATCGTGAGATACCGGCTGACATTTGCATGTGGTGACTCGGACTTACAGTCATCACCGCGTTAATCAATCCCAGCGCTTCTCTCTCAAGCCGTCATGGGTCAAACCGACAAGTTCTGTCGTCAGATATATCACTCGGGTCTCGGGTGAGAAACTCACCGACCCAGATCACAAAGGGGTATGCCCAACCTTGCGTATCAGCCCTAAGCCATCGTAGCGCCATAACTACACGACCGAGGCCACGGGCACAAAAGCCGGCCGATCAGCATGGACTGTTTCAAGACTTATGAGGCTTCGACAGGTCCTGGCATCCCAATTTGTGAATGTTGCAACCACTCGCTCCCCACGGCTTTTGTCTGCGGCGTCTCAGACCTGGTCAAAACTCCGATGCCCGACGACACTGAATACACGGCTCGGGCTCCTCCTCGTCTTCAGTGGTGAAGACTCTGTACCTAGAGGTGACCGGCCTCCCGCAAAAGAAGCTTGAAGCATCCCTCAGTTTGTGCACGATGTTTGACAGGGAGTGGATCATCAACTGGTCAACGGTGCATTCCGTAAAGGGGAGCCTTGATCCAGTAGCCACCGTTGGATGCCCGAAGAACTCCGCCTCGGACTCGGCAGACCTAGAAGCCAGCGACTCCAGCTCGTCGGGATCCTCGTTCGGCGGTACCGGGGCGTCTGGCTCCGGGCGGCTGAAGTGTCTCGACGCAACAGCTGCAACTCTGTCAGAGGTTGACATGTCGGGATCAAAATCTCCAGCCCTAATGCTCTCGAAAAGTGCAAGGAGTTTACCTGCAAGGGAGATGTAGTACTGGCGGGAATAGATGAGGTTAGACGAACCTCCCCGTTTGAAGTGATGCCCAAGTAGCAACTTCTCCTTGGCACTAAAATGGACTGTGGAGCTCCACCCCACCCATGAGAGCAGGGTAGCCTTCAAGCTGTGGGTACCAATCGATTCGTCAGGGGAGGCCCCCATGTCAATGGTAAGGAGGAACTCCTCAAGGAGGTCTGATCCCTCCTCCGAACTCATAGGCACCGTTGCCCAGCAGTTGGCACGCTGAGACCACGACGGAAGGCACCCCGCCGGTTCTACATTTCATCTAGCCGCAAAGTATACTCTCACAAATTTCTATAATTCATATATAAACATATTCACATCACGTGTATCACGTTGCAGTTCGATCCTCTCCTTTTTGGCGGTAAGACACTTCGTGCAGCAGCATAATGTCAAATGCAGATGCAAGAATGTGTACGAACACCGGCTGCGGAAGTGTAGGAGTACCAAAAGCAAGGACCATAAAACAAGTATTGAGATAGCCAAAGATACCACAGGATGTATGCCGGAAGTCGTATGCATTCAATGTCCGCACTTCAATGTACAGACAATGTACAATGCACTGGTGTCTTGACTATGCACCGTAAGACATGCATAACGCAAGTGCCACACCACACAGGGCGGGCGGGCGGGGCCTTTCTTGACCCTTCTCTGCTCGAGCAGCTTTGCGGCTAGATGATCAACAAGGATGAAACATCATGCGTTAGAATACAAATGTAAAACAGTTTTGAGCAAGCACAAAAAGCGTTCTACATTTCATCTAGCCGCAAAGTATACTCTCACAAATTTCTATAATTCATATATAAACATATTCACATCACGTGTATCACGTTGCAGTTCGATCCTCTCCTTTTTGGCGGTAAGACACTTCGTGCAGCAGCATAATGTCAAATGCAGATGCAAGAATGTGTACGAACACCAGGACTGTAAACTGCCACAAAGGAGAGGTCGGACTCGCAAGCGCTGCACTCCCACTACCGAAACGTGAGGCCGACAGAACCTGAGTGGGCATTCCGCCCAAAGAAACGTCACCGCATACGGTTGAAGAGAAAGCAAGGTATATGAGAAGCATAAAGTACTCAACTATCAGTGACGCCCTGCGTATGCAAGCAGACCAAGTTGCCTGCCACTCATGCCTATCGCGTTCACTGATGCATGTTCTGCATCTCACAACACCGCCCTCAGGGGAACGCATGTGCTCACGGGGGAAGGCAAGCCGACCGCGCGCCGTGAGTGTCGAACCCCGACGATGATGCACATCAACACCGGTGTTGCAGGAGCCCCAAGAGCCCACGGGGGAAGGCCAGGCCGACCGCGCACCGTGAGATGTTGAACCTGCCCGATGCCGAGTGCTCACACGCTGTGTGCATTGAAGGACGAGACAGGCGGCTGCCAAAGCAAGTTAGCATCTGGCGGGAAAATGCGAACATCTCGCTCGCCCTCCCACAAGACTGTGAGTGGGCAACGAACCCGGTGATCCAAGATGAACCGAGAAGGAAGTTCCTGCAAGTCGCCTTTCCACCTGCTCAAGAAATCAGCTCTATCATTGTGACATCCCGCGATGTGTGTACAATCGAGAGAGATTCCAGACTGCCAACTCCGCGTAGCCAGTTTCTGAGCAAAGAAACACAGCGGTGTATGTACTGTGAAAAGCTTGTTCGTCAAGGACTCGGTCCCCGAATTATCCGACCAAGATGGGATGCATACCCGAAGTCGCCCAGTAGGAGTGATGGAAATGAAAGCGATCAAGAGAGCCAGTTGTGCCAGCGTCTCATACGCTGTAATGTCCAAATTAGCATCATCTTTCATGGGCAATCCCAGCGCACGGAAATCTTGGACCGTAAACCATTCGGAAAACCAAACAATGGGCTGATTCGGCAATTCAACCCATCCGCCAATCCCAATGTCGTTGCCCTTAGCACAAGCGTCAGCAGCTAAAGAATATTGAAAGTCCAAAGGCGGCAAAGACAAGCAGCGGGGCATCTGAGGCCGCATGCAAAAGTGCACCCAGAACATGATGAACTGTCTGCTCACCGTGCTGATTCGACGCTTGCTAGATGATGCATCCGCCACACGAATCCAGACACGTTTGCCTGTGGCCCGCACCAAGCGCAAGTCTGCTTTGCACTTGATTTCCACATGTCGAGCACTCAACAACTTGCTGCCCGGGGGGATGGTCGACCCTGGTGGCGATTTGCGGAAATGCAAGTCATCCGTCAAGGTATCTGCTAGCTGTTGCCAGGCGCCTGCATGCAAAGAAAAATTTGTGCCCAAGGGACGAGACATGTCGTGGTACAAGCAGCACAGCCACGGTAGCAACTCTGGCGACAACTGCAATATCCAGTGAAGGAGACCGATGAGAGCCTGCAAATCCCGCTTGGTGCAAGGGTCGGACCGGAGCACTTGCATCAGGCTTTGCAAAAGTTTGGCCACCTTAGCATCAGGCAGACAAAACGTGCCTGCACGGAAATTAAGCTGCCACCCAATGTATTCCAGCTTGGGCCCCAACTGGAGCTTACGCCAACTGATCGGGTATCCAAATGATTGTGAGAATGCCACCATAAGGAGCGCGGAAAATTCGATGGCGGAACTGTGCTGAAGGAGTAATGCGTCGTCCACGTACATAAGTAGGACGTGGCTGATGAAGATCAGGCGATGGCCGGTGCGAACATAAAAGCCCGCTACGCGTTGCCACCACAACGCTGAAAAAGAACCTCCAAATGGTGCCACTTTATAAAAATAGTATTTCCCGTTCACACAAAAACCAAGCAATCCTTGTTCACTCGCCCGAATCCGAACGGTTTTGTGGGCTGCCTGTATGTCTAATGTGCATGCGGCTATACAGCCCGACACACCCCTCAGGGGATACACTGCCCGGATGTCACCGAGACCGGGGAGAAGAAAGCGCTCAGGCAGGTGGCAGCTAGGGTTAACCCCACTAACCGATGGGTCGACAATTAAGCGAGGATCTCTAGAACCACTTTTCACTACATTTACTTTGCCTACAGCGACCCGGGGCCATTTGGCTTGGGCTTCTTCGAGAGAGTCGAAGACGTGCACGTAGCCCTTGTCCACCTCTTTTTGCACAAGTTCTGCCAGCAATTCTGGCTCCTCATTGGCCCTAGGCCAGTTGCCCGAACACACTTGCACATCAAAATCTTCTGGATCGAAATGCGCTGGGGTAGGCAAGAAACAGTTGCTCATAGAAATGTCACCATCAACACCCGTTGGCACCCCAGCCTGCAAGTCCTTCCAAAGCTCCACATCACGGTCGTCAAGAGCCTTGCTCAGAAGCTCAAGTGCCTGAAGACAGTAAGGCTGGTCGGGCGCGACCTCCCATGAAACTGAATCCGTGAAGCCCTGGGCTCTAAACCAATCTTCCCAAATCGATCGCAATGCAGGGAGCTCATGCTGCTGAATGAGAGGCTCTTGCGATGACTGGCTGACATGTTTGCGAAGGCGATCAAAAAGTTTATGCTCTTTGAAAAACCCCCACATATCTTGACGCAACTGGCGGAAAGTATCCTTCGACCCCGCCGGAGGAGAAGTCCAGTCGGGCTGGCTGTAAATGCCGCCACCATCCTGCTGGCCAGTCGGGAAATCGTTCAAGGGGCGAATTGGCAATGCAGAAAGTGCCTGATCCAATGACGTGAAGTCAGTAGCATGTGAGTTCTGTGGGAATAACGGGCTAATGGCCTCCATGAACGCATTGCACAGCATGGGAGGGAACACCGCCGTATGCCGAGACACGAACTGGCCTGCGGCGTCACGTTTACCGTGAAACGCATCATGATGACCCGCAGCGTGCTGGCAAGTACTTTGCAATTGCTGTAAAGGTCGCCAACTTGTGGCGAAGGCCCAGTACTTTGCATAGCTCGAACCATAACTGCAGGCTGCAACCTGAATCACATCCGCCGCAATTTCCAGAAGGAAAGCCTGAGTCACGGGCTCAGCCCAAGCCATAGAGTTACGGGGTTGTTCTAAGCTTACGTGATTGCCACTCTGATATACAGCGTGCAAGAGCATGACTGCCCGAGATAACAGAAGGTGGCTGGATCGAACACGCTCCTGGGCTTCGTCATTGTTGGAGGGAAAGCCTGCCAAGCATTCCCATGATCGGCAGGGTGGCGGTCCGCCATCAAACTGCTTCACAATGCTGTATTCGCAGCAAGGAGGGGATGCGTTTGCAAACGCTACTGCACCTGAGTGGGAAAGCTTCAAGAGGCCATCGAAGATGCGATCATCACGTAAGTCTGATGCCTTGTTATGTAGAATATCTATGGGAATACACGCCCAACCCCGACGTGCGGCCTCCTGACAGAGTGGTGCACCTGCACCGGCAAAAAGATCCATTTTTGCTGTAGAAAAACTCAAAACCCAAATTCAAGCGAATATAAGTTGCACTCACTCCGTAAGTATAAAAGTCAATCAATTCATATCGTATCGCATCACTCGGACCCTTCTTTTCTTTCAGGGGGCGCACCGGGTTGCCCGGCCTTAGGCCGCGGGCTAGGCGCACTGCCAACATGCCGTTCGCATGTTGGGCCAACGTAGAGCACAGCCTACGGAGTGGTGCACAACTGGAATCGCAAGATCGGCCCCAAGCGATCTGAAGTCTCGACGGGTGTGGTGGGAGGGTAGTCGAGACCCATCTCCCACTCTTGAGCAGCAATGTAACACGACGTGGACATTTCACATGCTCTTCAAGGAAATTTCTTCTCTCAAGAAATCACTGCTCGAAATTACATTGCTTACAGTGGGAGAGGCAGCACACGGGTTAGGGCATTAAGGTTTTTGAGTTTTCTTCGCTCGCCGCCACGGCGGCTCGTCACGAACGCAAAAAGGGACTAGCTGTCGTCGCAGGCTAGACTGCAAAGGTACTTTTTGCTGTAGAAAAACTCAAAACCCAAATTCAAGCGAATATAAGTTGCACTCACTCCGTAAGTATAAAAGTCAATCAATTCATATCGTATCGCATCACTCGGACCCTTCTTTTCTTTCAGGGGGCGCACCGGGTTGCCCGGCCTCCCCAGAAAGTAGCAACACGGTACGTTCCCACTCAAGACCAGAGATTACAAGTCGACCAGCGGGATGCCCGAGATGGGGCATGAGCACTTAACTCGTAATGCACCCGAATCAACAAGTGCTCTGAACTCACCGCGTGACGGGTCGTCTGAAGGATTGGATGCGGAAGGGACCCTTGTCCAGTATGTCCACGATGGACCATGTTTCTCACAGCACTCCCATGTGAGAAGCAGCTCTCGAAAGTGATCACTGTTAGACGTTCCTCGCACAAAGCTGAGAAGGACAGCGTCGTTGTCAACGAAGAAAAGGCAATACTGTCCAGACATGTACTGGTGGAAAGCCTTGCGTGCCAGGGCGACAGCGTACGCCTCAACGGGTCCGATAATATGCTTCAGATGCTGCCTCCATCGGTCTGCCAAGGCACAAGGAACTTCGCAAGAAAAGAATCGGGGCCGCGCATCAGAAGGAGAGTAAAGAATACCTCCAACGGTGTTGCCAGACTGTTCGCTTGCTCCGTCCGTGAAGATCAAAACAGGCTTAGGGGCAACCACCCTAGGGGAACCGAAAGAGAGGCGATCAATGAGAAACTCGAAAGCCTCGATCTCGCGGGGACCCAGAACAAACCGGGAGGCGTGGCGTGTGGAAGCGGCTCTCAGCTCCGCCAATGCGAGCTTGCCGGTTCTCCCCATGACTTGCGCATCGGAGAACTGGACACGACCTGCAACCCTGGCAAAAGTACGCATCTTGATGCAACCTTCACTGATGCATTCACGGATGGCAGCACACACCTCACTGGATCGGCCTTCCTTGTTCCTAATCCGAATGACACCTTCCCTGGCTCCTTTCAAGTCAATCTCGACCCCAAGCATGGAGGCGACGTCTGCAAATGGGCTCAGTTTGTCAAGGGATGCGGAAAAACCAAGCACTGAGGACAACACAAGCAAGGTGTCCATGGTGGAACCTGAAAGACAGCACGGGCTCATCACTGGATAATCGTCAACGAAGTTGGCCCAGAACAGGAAGACTTCCAAACCTATCCGCCACAGCAACCTAGACAACCTGTTGAAGTGGAGCACGGACGATGTGCTTCCAAAAGGCAGAGCCTTACCCTCAAACAATCCCAAGTCGCCATTATCCGGATTGAGGAGGGCAACGACGGAGAAGGCACGATGGCTCGGGTTCAACGCAAATTGGCGATAAGCATTCTTCAAATCAAAGGTGCACAGCTCAGGACACCACGACGAACCCGCCCAAGCAGGGTGCACTCGACCAACCAACGGTGGTCCGCTGGCCATGTCCAGAAAGAACTGATGCTCCGTCGTGTGAGCTCGGATCCAAAAGCGACATATTGCAATGATCTCGTCAAGTGCCCTTAGATCCAACTTATCCCCATAAGAAAAAGAACCATTAACTAAGTTCTCGGAGTAGTCGTCAATCGGTCTCAACTTGCGCTTGCCTCCAGAAGATTGAATCACGGCGAACCGGCGCACAGGGGCCCATGCGTCGCCGTACCTTCTCGTCAGCTCTTCTTCGGTAAGTGGTCCCTCCAAGAACCCTTCGGCAACCTCAGTCAAAGTCTTATCCCACAGTTCCGAGGAATGCTCATTCAAACCCTCGGACAAAACCTTACCCAAAAGCGCCGGACGGATGTACTTACAGGCCTTAGTAAACTCGTCAGCCGTCCTCTCCTGGGGGCGAGGCTCCTTTCTAAAGACACCAGTGGGCTTCTGCCAACCAACCAAACCAAAACCCTTACAAGTATCCTCAAACCATCCATCGTCGGGCCACTTCAAGTCATCAGCAATGCGTTTGAGCAAGAGAAGCCTCTTTGATCCTAACACAGACCTCACACCAGGTTCGAGGCCCTCCTTAAGTCGGGACTCTGGTTCCTCCAATTCCCTGGCCCATTCTAACCACTTGTTGAGAGTGGCCACACGTTGCCTACCAACCCACTCAGGGCCCTTCACCAAGGCCTCATGAAGCTTTCGTTTCACTTCGTCGGGGATGACAGCAAACGTCTCGAAGGGATGCCGTAATCCTTTGGCCTCCTCCAGAAACTCATCCGGTGTTGCATACACACCAACACTAAGTTCGAAGCCACCCGACTCCCCCGTCTCCTCAGTGGCGAGAAGTTTGGAGCCTGCGGGGATGTCACCGATGGCGTGCTGCAAGCAATTTTTATGATCCACAGGCGGAATCTGTGGCACACGACATCTGCAAACGCGACCAAATTCTCTGATGAGGCTCGCACCAAGTTTACCCCGACGCTGCTGTGTGACAGGCGGAGGGCTGGACTGCAGCGGAGACAAAAGGGGGTCAAAGCCACAGTGTTTAGCCACGGCGTGGGCAACCTGCTGACAGAACAGCCTGGGATGAGTATCAACACCGCCAGTCACAGGCGTGTGACTGTGATTACCATGGCACACTTGTTGTAAACACTTGAGTGCACTACAAGACGTTAGCAGTTGCCTCCGCAAGCGATGCGGAGAATCGAAGGCACACAAATCGTACACCACGGTGGTGGTGTTGGTGAGCTGGCGCACAGCAGGCATATGCCACAGGAAGCTGGACTGCGGATGCTCAATGGACCAGGCGATGCCCATTTGTTGAACTCGTTTTAAGAAGGTGATGACATGTTCCAACAAGGAGTCGGCCAATGCGAGCCTTTGAACCTGAGAGGCGTCGGCGCCTCCCACAGGAACGACAAATCCATGGGACAGTCGTCGGAGGCCCTGCTTAGGTCCATAGGTGGCATACGGCAAATCAATGTGCACGTACCGAACATGATAGTTGTCAAGCACATGCGAAAGATACTGCCACGAGCTCGGCAAGGCAAGATCCAGTGAGCACAACTTGGCCAACGGAAGCCGGTGACTTCCCCTATCAATGGGCATGACCTCAAAGCCAATCTGATGAAAGGCTCGGGACAAAGAGCCTGCACGGGCAAAAAGCTCGAGCACAATACCAGGCTGGTCAACCGGCTTGGCCTGAACCTGACCAGTAGACACTACGGAATCTTCTACGGGGGCTAAACCCGACTTGGAGGAAGCTAGAGGCGGGGAAGTCACGGGTTGTGCGAGGCCGAGTGGTTTTGGAAACTCATCAGTAGCACACCCCCCGGTAACGACCGGCGCTTCATAGCAAACCGGAGGTGACTGTTCAGCATCAAGAATGTCGGCTTGCACCGGGAGCTGAAATTCCAAATCGGTCAGTGTAGCACTATCAGTTTCACTAAGGTGATCAATGGCGGAGACTGAAAAAGCAACTAACACCACTCTATCACCCGACCAATTCCTAGTGGCGTGAGTCAAACGTCGAGCGGTGAAGACGGCATGACTCCCATCCAAGCTGAGTTCGACTCCACTACGTAGCTCGCCATCAACATCGCACCAAGCTTGGCCGCCTGGTCTCTCAACCCACACCTGTCCCTGATCGAAGTCAGACAGTGCACACACAACATTGGGCATAGAAGAATTATGCGCATCCACATGAGGCGTGGTTTGAACGTTGTGAAAGAATGCTAAGCTCGTGAACTTTAAGCTGGGCAGCTGCTGTCGCACAAAGCGCGCGGCCAACTTTGTCACATTCGGGAAGAGCAAGACATTACGTCGCAGCCCAACCTTGACTCTGCAATAGGCACCTGTCGAGAAGGAGACCCCTTGTGATGGGTCACCTCGGACGGAAGCCTCTGTGGGGAGTGATTGGAAGATCTCAAGTAAATCAGTGGGGGAAACAAAACCAGCATTGTTCAGCAGGGTCAGAGCTCGATCCTCGACCGAACCCTTGAATTCGTGATCAAGACTTGCGCTACTGATCGACTCAATTTCATCGATGGCCTTGACCTCATCAGCCTGAAGATTGGTTTGAAGTGAAACGCGTGCAATCTTGGGAGCAGGAGCCTGGGCCCCTAGTCACTCGGTATTGCGCTTTGGGCAGTTGGGGTAGAAGTGCCCGGGCTGGTAACAAAAACAGCAAACGTGAGCACCCCTGAAGCACTTGTTGCCTGTCAATTGCCTAGTGCATTTGCCCCTCTGGGCATCAAAGCAAATGGGCACTCCTTTCGGGGTGTTTGCGTGCCCGTCCTTTAGGTCCTCTGGCATGGTCACCTCGCGGCGCGACGGTTGCTTACCCTTACCAGAACCTTTGCCCCGACCTTTGCCACGGCCATACGGAGTGGGTCTTTCAAAGGGAATCTTAGCGGGAGGAGGCGACGCGAGAGGAGCGAGCAAATGAGACACCTCGGTCAAATCGGCGCAACGCATCCACGCCTCGTCCAATGGACGACCGGTCTCCGTGACTTGCACTCCACTGCGACACTCATTAGCAGCGGTGACAAACAATTGCTTATCGGCTTGAAGCAGCTGCTGTATGCTGACTCGAGTGTATCCCGAAGGCACCTCACGATATCTGGAGTGCAACAGGCGCTCAGCCCATTTCTCATGTTCTTTGAAACCTAACAATCCGGCCTGTTCCATCGCGAGTCCTCGCCGAGTGAGGGCGAACTTCAGTAACAAGTCAGTGCTCAAGTCGGCCTCACCTCGAATGTCGGCGTTCTTGATGTGAACATTACCGCTATTGTCAACTGTGAGGGTACGATCCTCCTTGTCCCGGGAATTCCGAGTCTCATCGTCCTTGCTCATGCACCAACTCAGCGGAAGATATGTAAGGCGATTGTTTTCATACATTTGACAACACTTGTCCACTGACCTGTCACTCGGTTCATTAGGCCCGGCGATAGTCAAGCCTGGATACCGCACCACTTGACGAGCCAGACGATCTGCTCGGTCAGGAGCGGCAAGGCTCCTCGCTGGTGCATCGGTGGTGCGCTCAACCTGAGATTTAAGCTCGGCCGCGACCAAAGCAAAGGCCTCAGAGTGCAATCGGCGCAGCACCGAAAGCTCCCCCACGGTAGCATCCCTCTTCAACAAGTCCTTTATGGAAGTCACAAAAGGACCCTCATCACTCTGACCCGGAATGAAGCTGCTCACATACGCAAATTTGGCAAGAGTGTTGACGCCACCATCGACAAGCAGCTGAAGCACCTCAGCTTTCAAGCCGAGTTTCGCAGCCCGGGAGCTAAAATTGGCCTCACTCTCAGTAATACTCATGGTTCCAGCTTGAGCCGACCTGACTCTCGCGAACCCATGTGGTCCCCATCGTTGTTGATCACAACGATTTGCAAACAACTCTCTACCGACACTCACACATCGCAACGTCGCTCAAGAATTGTTTCGCCTCCAACTCGTGTCGCGTCACCTTCAAAATCGCGATGCCACTGACATCCCATCACCGTGACACGCAGGGCCCATGGGCACACCGCACCGATGTGAAGTGTACAATCCTTGGCGCTGGCACGGTACACTGTTGCAACAACATGTGGACAAAACGCACGGGGCCGACACGGCACACCGTGATCACGCCAGGACCGTCCCTTTCACATCATCAATGTTCTGTCGTGGCGGGGTCTCGCTGACACACCGTTGACCCGACATGTGATACGTCTCGGGGCAAAATGCACACCGATGACATTCTGACGCGGGGATAGCACACCGGCCATCGACCTCGGTCGGGGCCGCAACGGCACACCGTCCTCAGTATCCCTCTATGTCACGCTCGCCAAACACAAATCTCAGCTCTGATCCCCTCTAACCTGCTCTCCAACAGCAGGCTCGACACTGGAATCTGTTTTGACAGAGTTGAAGCACCTGGCACACACAGGGTACAGAAACGATGGAACAGCTGCCACCTTCTCGTAGTTCTTCGTGCATGTCCTGCCGCAAGATAGAGAAGTTCCGCCCTCGTCGGCAATCAAGTGCAGCATGCGTGAAGACCGATTGCGAACCAAGTGCTCTGCCTTCAACTCGCGCTTAGGCACTTCCTCACACCAACCATCCACGACCCCGTCCAGCGCTCGCTCGAGCTCCTGACAATCGGCCTCGGCATCCTCTTCATCAAGAGACGCCTCTGAGGAAGCATCGTAGTCGTAGCTGGCGTTGGGGTCGTCCGCCGTGGGGAAGTACCCGCTCCGGGTACTGTCCGGAACAAAAGTCCCTGACCTAATGGCCGCGAGGACTTTCTCGAGCACCCTGACCGATGCCGATACGGCATCGCGGCTGTATACTTGGGCGCTGCGGTCGCCCGGAGCCGTGTGATACCCCAACACTCTCTGATCATAGCTGTCGATGCCGAATCTGGCACACCAAGATAGACAAGTCGCTTTACATGAGTGCGTTCCAATAGGGGAACACTGAGCCTCAGAAAATCCGCACTTGCGGAGCACGTTCCTCAACCATCCAGCAGCGACCGAAGCACTCGGAGGGTGACTAGCCCAGTGTCCGGTGGTCAAGATCGCAGGCAGGACGGGCAGCCCCTCTCCAACAGGGACGTTCAATTCCTTTCTCAGCATGGACCACGCCTGGAACCAATCTTCGCCAGCGATACCCTTGCGTGGACACACCATCGGCAGCAGCTGAGTTTTCCTCTCAGTGGTGTAAGATGTCTTGCTGCGTGCGATGTCGGCCTGAAGGTAGCCTCCAAGCCCAGACGGGTCGACCTGCGGCTTGTCCTCGCTGACATTGTACATGTTCTGTGTATCAGAATACCTGGCCCTCATAAAAATCGAGAGCAAGAAGAATCCAGCTATGAACCGATCAATGCGATCCCCATCGGGGGAAACTACAAACCTCTCAAGTCGCTGTACCATCTCAGTCGACAACGGTGGGCGCTGGACCCTCTTCCGCTTTGTCAAGTAGCATGCCCTGGCCACACCACTCAATCTCATGCTAGCCATCGCCTCCTGAGCGCTCTCCGCTCCAAGAATGAAGAAACAAAAGGTCACCGCGCTCAGGAAGCTTTTGAGGAAGCTCGGCGAGCATGTATGTTCGCACTCACAAGCAAACTCGTACATGTCATCCTCCTTGAATGGAAATGCCAAGACTGCATGCCTATCAGCCCATGCCACGTATCGTACGAGCGGATCAGCCCGACTGTGCAGAGTTCCAACTGCCTTACCTGCGAACACATGTCGCAGCGACCTTGACACTTGGACCCCAGCAGGTGCTAGTGACGTGACCTTCCGACCCACATCGAAAGACTGAGGGCTCCTGAGTACAAGAGCAGTCCACTTCCGAACGGCCGCCACCAGTCTCTTCTCGGTCTGGTTCTCCCAAGAAATATCATGACGTACACGAGAGAATCGATGTGCAAAAGAGACAGCCGGCTGTTTGGGAACCGGAACAGAAATGTTGCTGCTCACAGGAATGAGGGGTAGTGGCCCCCTTCCCAAAGGTACACTGAAATCAAGCAAGCTATTTCGAAATTCAGGTGTTTCCCAAGGCATCCTAAAAGCCGAGCCCTGAGAAGTTCGCAAACATGTGCTGAGATGAGCATCGTAGGCAGAGTCGCTGGCCGTCCTCTGCCTCTTTGCACTTTCTTCGGATGCCATCCTTCAAGTGCTGCAGGCCACCGCTCGCCCCTAAAACTCGGCCCAAGCACTAACGCAATGGTTCTGCCTCGGGCTGCGAATCAAGAGCAGGTTGGGCACAGAAGAAGCTAGCACGGATTTGCCAGCTTGCGCGAAGAATTTGCAGGCGCTCAACAGAGGAAAGGCAGGCCCAAATCAAGCTGGCAATATCTCTCAGCTGAATTGTCCTGGCCAAAGCGGCCTGCATGGCTGGGCCCACCTCTATAGTCGAGACCCATCTCCCACTCTTGAGCAGCAATGTAACACGACGTGGACATTTCACATGCTCTTCAAGGAAATTTCTTCTCTCAAGAAATCACTGCTCGAAATTACATTGCTTACAGTGGGAGAGGCAGCACACGGGTTAGGGCATTAAGGTTTTTGAGTTTTCTTCGCTCGCCGCCACGGCGGCTCGTCACGAACGCAAAAAGGGACTAGCTGTCGTCGCAGGCTAGACAGCAAAGGTACAGAAGAAAAGAGGGTGCCGCTACCACCGGTGGCAGGGCTGAGATTGGCTCAATGGCATGAACCGCGGATGCGGCAGCTGACTCCTGTGACTGCGATACACGAGGAAGTTGCTCCGGAGATACCTCCGGAAAACCAAGATTGGCTAATGTACCCGCTGGCACATGGGGCAACGTGTAGCAAGTGATGGACCATCTAGTACCCACGAATGGCATGGTTTCATGCCAGGCACACGCTGGAAAAGCAACGGGATTACGAAAAGTCTGAACTTCTTCGCCCTTCACCCAGTGCTGGCTGCCTGGTGGCTGGCGCCACAAAGTGCCTGTTGCTGATTCCAGCCACAAAGCACCCCCCTGAAAGTCCCCAACGGAGACGTTCAAATTCATGGAGCCCTCACTGTTTGCTAAGTCCTGGTGAAGGCTAGCTACACGGTTGAGATTTATACAAATCGCATTCCAAAATTGATCCGGCCAAAGAACCTTAAACAAGGCATTCAAACGGCGAACTATGTTGGGTTTATCTTGGGTGATGGAAGTAAGGACAGTGGGTTCTGAGGGCCTAACCCCAAAATTCCAGTAACCGGTGTCATCATTGCCACGCGGTTGCAGGACAGCCCTTGCTGTATGGCACGGCGGCCAATCCACAGATTGCAAAATGCTCAAGATTGTGTCACATGCAGCTGAAACGGCCGACGACGGGTCTGCCACGGCGGCACATGTGGCATTCAACACAGGGCTCGGAGCATCCACTGCTGCGGGCCCCGGTGGGACTTCAGAAAACGTGGTCAGGACACTACCTGACGAAGCACATTGTGGAAAACCAGAGAAATCAAAATTGGACCCCTCAGCATCAGATTGTGGCTCAAAGCAAACAGTGTGGCCAGTGTGCATGGGTTCACATGCCTCAGCCGCATGTAAGACCGACATGTCTTCGTCCGCAAGAACAACGCCCGATTGGGGCGACACCAGGGGCTGAGACATGCACCCCGCCTGTCAGTGGGGCGTTTGCTTGTGCTCAGCCGGACTGTGATCCCCGAGACACATGCGATTGTTTGGCAAAATCACCCCACACACATGTTCAAACTTGCACTGCTCGCGAGTACACTTGCCCTGCTGAAACCCGGAACGCAGAAGGCGTTTGTTCTTGCCTTGCATCCATGAGGTACCCACTCGCAGGCCATTGATCAACAAGGTATGACGCTGGGAACCTTTGCCATCCTTAGAACCGCCCTTATTGCCCTTATCCCCTTTGCCACCCTTGCCGAGGTTCCCCTGCTTGCCATCGCCTTTGATGCGATGCGGCGTCCACGGTTGCCATGGAATTTTTGGTGCGACGGCCCTCGGCATGAGCAGAACGTGAAGCTCGTTGCGAGCCACGACAACCTCGCGTATTGCCTGATCCATCGTCCAGTTCTCTGCATTGAACAAGACCGCGATCTGTTGCCAAAGCTGTTTCTCTGCGTTCTCGGCCTCCAATCTGTTTGGAACTCGCAACCCCCCATCCCGAGGCAAATGATCGAAACACTTGACAAGAAATTTACGGTTCATCTCCCGCAGGGTGTAGAGATGGGCGCCGTCTGCTAGCGCAATCGCCACTGCCTGCAAATGAAGCAGTTCTGCCATAACACTCTTAGCCATGCCCTGTGTGGGCAACTCTCTGCTGGGTATCTCTTCCCACAACAGATTTTCAAGCCGTGGGGCCTTAAGGGAACGCTCAAGAGACTTAGAGTCATATTGTTCTTCTGACAACCGCAACTTCCACGGTATCCATCGCCAACGGCGATCCTGCAATTGCTGATGAACCAATGACAGAAGTCGTGGTGATGGCATTATCTCGGGGCTTAATGGTTCCGAAGGGTACTTCTCACTGAAAGCCTTTATCATTTGGCGGACAGCCTCGCCACTGAGACGCTTCGGGAATGCCTCAGACCATGAGGCCTGATCGGCAAGCGCACCTGTGCTCCCCACGGGATTGGGCTTGGGAGGATCATGTTGCAAGGGTGCCCCCGACTTTTGGCATTTCCGCCACAAGAGGCGAATCCTGGCCTTTACCAACAGATCGGATGGCTGAGATGGGTACGTGAGGCCATCTAAGAATTCCTGAATTTCTGCATCAGAAAGAGACCCGAACTCATCAGGTGCAAACACAGCCACATCTTTCCAAAGAGACTCCGGGATGCCCGAGCCTTCCAATAAGGCCCGCATCGGGCTGGCCTGTTCAGCGGCTTCCTCTGAGAGAGCCAAGAAGGGGTTGGGTTCTGATAGCGCCATGCTCTTTTCTAGAAAGTGTATTTACCGAACGTGGAAGCTAAACGCAATGGAAACACAATCAATTCGGAAGCGCTCACACAAGTTACAGAAGAAACTTCGTGGTATGACTTGAAAAAGCACAACATGTCCTACCATGACCAGCTGAGCCAACAACCTTCCTGTTGATGTTCTTTGAACAACAGTCACTCGCAGCACAGTCACCTAACCTGAGACATCTAACGCATGCAACATGGCAGCACACACAGCGACTACCTTGAGCGACGACCGTGCATAGAGCGTTCTTTTGGCATGTCCGATAGCCCAGAGATCGAATCTTCGACAAAACTACCAGCTACAAGCGTTGCAACGCCTTATGAGCACGCAACCAAGGAGTTATTCCGATTTGGCACACATGAGCTGCGATGCGAGGCTGGTGTCCAGGACTTCAGTCCCCACCACTGGTGTCCAGGACTTCAGTCCCCACCAGAACAGCCACCCGAAACCACAGCGCGGTGTCCAGGGCAATGCCCCCACCGGCTGTATGCCATATCCCAAGACGGGATAACAAACGGGCAGACCGCCCTGAAGGTGTCCAGGGCCCGAGCCCCCACCACTGATACCGTGCCGACTCTGGCAACCCACTTATCTCATAGCCAGCCGAAAAGAAGCCAAAAACCCCAGGGCAACACTGTGTGCACAACTGAAGCAGCTTGTCAGCCGGCCGATGCAAAAATTTTATGGCAAGCTGGATGACGGCATAGCCTGGACCCGGGTGCGAAAGACATGGACAGTTGAAGATTCTTGCACAACGTGCCACAAGCTGGACGCACGAGACCTGCCTTGCAAGGAGTGCCATGGGATGAAGGCATGGCCACATGCATGACACCTGAACCGCTTACCAAGTAACCAAACTCCTCGGGAGCGCCCAAAGATTCTGCTGCTGATTCCGAATCTGAAGACACCAAAGCATGCTCGTTCAAGAATGCATTATCTTCCGCCTGCGAAGGCTGGACGTCGGACCGCCACGGAAGGCACATGCGCTCCTGCTGCATTCTCCGGTACAGAAACATGCACTGGACCGAAAATGGGCGGAACCTCAAAAAAAGGCGGCACGGCTTCTAAGGTGCACAACGGTTGCTGAGGAATCGAATGAGCTGCCCCCCGCTTCTGCGGGGCAGGAGGAAGCCATCCGGCCCGTACTGCTGTGCAGACAACGGCCTGAGCTCTGAGCGCCCCCACAGTGTCTGATCTGCTATATAATGCAGCGCTGTCGAGGCGATGATGCCCCGCTGAGAGTCTATCCTCCTTCCCCACTGCCCGAAGGTGCATAAGATACAGCAAAGCCGACTTCAAGGAATGCAGAGTGAAGACTGACTCCGCCCCAGTGGCGCAAGCACCGGATGCCACGCACCAAGATCGCAGCACTCGCAGCGACTGTGCGTAGGATAAGGGCGCAAAATCACCTGTCGCCTCGTCGAACCGAAACCAGACACAATCAGGATCAATGCTGTCGCCATGCATATCGCGCAATCGATGCCAGACTTCACCAAGCGCAACTAGCCAAGCTGAAACCCAAGTGAACTCCAAAATATCCGCAGTACCATGGAAACCCATAACCCCCGCTGCCAACGGCATGCCCCTGCGCGTGGTTTTGGTCTTGAAGGCCTCTGCCCTAATGCAATCGGAACACACTTCGAAGGATGACCACCGAATGCGCTGGGAATCCGACCACCTCAAGGAGGCGTGTGCACACAAGAGCAAAGCACCCGCGTGACACCTGTCCTGCAAAGACATCTGAGCCTCCAAGAGCATCACCTCACAGTATGACATCAATCTGATCGGAACCGGATATGATTCTCTATGTGGTTGAACTCGAGGGGCCAGCAACATGGCCACGAGCCCATTGTAAAGATCAGGAAGGGGCAAATTGAGCATCCGACGGAACCATCGAAGGGCTTTGATGGTGTTGACGGGCTGAAAGTCGGCTGCCGAGTGCCCCCGGTGGGTCGCCCAAAGCATATCAACCAATTGCGCCTGATTAAGCTGATCAATTGCTGGGAAATCAAGCTCAAACCCTGCCCTAAAAACCGCTAAGACTGCCGTCATGTACCGCAAGAGTGTGGAAGGCGCCAAAGTGTTGAAGAACTTTTCAGTAAGCAAAAGCTCATTCGTGGAGTTCGACATCTGAAGGAGCACATCAGAGTGATCCAAGAGAATCGGCTTGAGTTCCAACCATAAAGCCTGAGCCAACTGAAGCTTCTTGGCATCATGCTGCACTGCAAACTCCACAGTCCCACTGCCCTTAGTAGGCCTAAAATTCGGCCCTGCATGAAAATTGCCACTGCTCATTGCCTCACGTCCTGCTGGGTGCTCAAGAAATGAGTGCTGCTGAGGCGGGCGAAGGGCACGCTTGCATGTCGGCCTGACAAATGCACTAGCCTGAGGTTGGGGATCTGCTGCAACCGAGCGCTCGTGATGGAACAAGGACCTGGATGCCGGTGATGCATGCATCGCGGGACGGGGAGCAGGACTAAACCCAAGACCTTCCGAACTAACATGGTGCAACATTGTCGGCCGCATACACGGTCGAAGGGATGCAAGACTAGTAGGACGTACACCCTGGGCCGGCACAGGAATCTTTGTGCGCTTCAAGGGTTGCATGAGTACGGGACGGGGTGCAGGCTTATCCGAAACCCATAAACCCTTACTTGAGAAAATGCGCTCTGGTGCCATTACTTCATCAGACAAAACCCACTCGAAGGAATCCAAATCAAATGAAGACACACTTGGTGCCACAGCCGGCACGAGGGCAGCCTGATCGCCTGCATTCGAATCTACCACGGAAACTGCGTCAACAGCAGAAGCATCACGCTTGAGAAGACGAGCAGCACGTCGGGCCCAAGGCGTGGTAGCCGTAGCACTGTCCTGTGTTTCAGGAACAAACGGCAATGGAGCCGCCACCTGTGAATTCTCATCTGGCACCGCAAGAACATTTGCAGCTGGAGCTGCATGTTGCCTAGCCTGCAACACCTTTTCAAGCAAAACAAGTGCCATGAATCACAAGTTGTCTCGAAGCTGGCTAAAGATCGAACGCAGATGTTGTATGAACTGCTCCAACCAACTGAGGCGTCTGTCTGAAACCTCGCGCGAGGACTCAAGTGACTGGATCCTTTCTTCAAGATATGCTTGAGTATCGGTTAAGATCTGATTCTGCTCTCGCAAATAATTCAACTGAATCTGCAAGTCAAACACGTGGCGAGAGATCTCTGATACTGTGCTAACCGACGAACTCGGAGGATCACTGGCCGGGCTTGCTGCACCGGACGAGGGCTCCGCCATGCGAGACCCCCCTTTGAGGATACCAACTCGCTACTTAAGCAAGTTCAATGGAAAGCGAATGTAGATACAATGTCTTACCTAAAATGACCAAGACTCATGAGTCGTCGACAAACCAAGAAGCACACAGACATGCATGATGCCTTTCTTGACCCTTCTCTGCTCGAGCAGCTTTGCGGCTAGATGATCAACAAGGATGAAACATCATGCGTTAGAATACAAATGTAAAACAGTTTTGAGCAAGCACAAAAAGCAGAAGTCAAGGCCTTCAGCAGTACGGGCAAGCAGCCACAACTTTGCCCAAGGCTGGCCGCTCGCTCCCTCAGCCACGCATACGTACGGCAGAAACTTCGTTTGGGCGTCAGCCGTCAATGACGTCTTCGACCCCAGACCTGATGCAATCAAAAGTTGCCCACGGCCTTCTCCTACCAGCTCGAGTCCCTTGACTCGCTGAGCATCCGCCCAGCGGCAACAAGAGTGTAGGCAGAAGAGCATGAAGCCGAGCACGCATTGTACCCAAGTTGAAGTCTTGGTCATGAGCTCCTCCAAGGCTTTGACCCTCGCATAAGACAAAGGATCCCGCTGCTTGAGCGGTTCTTTGTGAAGCTTCATGTCTCTTGCGATGCCCCGCACCCTTGAAGATAAAATGATGTCCAAGGCCATGAAGTTGAAAACAGCCACCCCGTGCAGAAACCCCAGAGCTTCCACGAAGTGTGAGGCAGTCGAGGCCTTGGCATCCGAGCTGCGAAGCTTGCTGAAGATCTCATAGGCCTGGGGCTCGGTCAAGCGCCAGGGTGACTCAAAGCCTAGGTCATAAGCCATGATAGCCAAGGATTGCAGCGAGAGGGCTCGTTTCTGGATTGTCGTGGAGGCCTTGGCATGAAAGGCATCTGCAATGCTAGAAGCGATCACCTCGTCAGGCTCCAGACCCAAACCTTGTTTGAGCAGGCTTGCCCCAAGGCGAGTAGCTTCCGGGTCTAGCAGTATCAAGACCTTGAAACGTTTCAAGGCCGCATCTCGAATGTCGTCATCGCTCTGGGTTAACCGGACTCGCGTCAGGCGACGGATCACGGTCCAAGGTATTTCACTGGCGGCCTCCGGTGCGGGCTCTGCCGAAGACGCAGAACCCATAAAGACTTCCCTCACCCCCACTGCAGGCACAAAACCAAAAGTTTCATCATAAGACTTCTGAAGAAAGGTCTTGGGCTGGCTCCAAGGCTGCGAGGGCAGATCAAGTCGTCGCTTCTTGCAGAAGGCCACCGTGGCTGCCTGTATTGCATCATCATCCGCAGCGGCACCACTTAACCAAGAAACTGCCTCCCCCCCCTGAACAATGCCAGGGGGAAAGGCTCCATGAGGTTCTGTCGGATCCGTTTCCCCTACCTGAGAGTACCATTCCCTTTCCTCGGCAAGGGAAGGTTCGTAAGCTAAGTCTGAAGGTTCCTTATCCCACGAAGAATGGTTGGCAAGACTCCCGAGATCAAAATCTGAAAATTCCCTGTCCTCGGAAAATACAAACTCCCGAGGGCTGTTGCCCTCAGGCTCCCTCTCATGTAGCAGGTTCCAAGGAGAACTCGAGCGGTCTTGACCGAGGTCCTGGTCTTCGTCACTAATCTCAACGGATTGACCAGGCAAATCGCCAAACGCAACCCCGAAGTCCCGAAGTCCCCTAACACCCCCGGACACCGACTCGGGACCGGCCGAAGGCAATCCTGGCGGCAGGGACAATGGAGGCTCAGGCGGGAAGGGTGCCGGCTCAGTCGGAGCGGCGACCTGCGGCAGAAGCTGCCCTGTAACAGGGCACGTGGCTGGCGCCGACTGAGGCGCAGGAGTTGTCCCGTCCATCTAGCGCCCCCAAGAGGGGGCACTGTGCACGCAGCTAAAGCCCTGAGATTAGCACCTGGAGGCTGTTAGCTTGCACAATACGGGACTGTAGAGGCCTCGAAAGAAAAATTTCTTGCCTCTCTCTTTGAGCAGACTCGCGGGAAAGCCAAAGGTATCCGATCTGCTTATTCAAAGACAATGAAAGTTCTCATGCAAGAAATGTTCTTCAAAACTCACATGCAAAACACGGCAGCTCTGCTGCCTGTCAGGTTTTTAAAAGAAAGAAAAGTCTGCAAGCAGAAAATGTTCTTCGGCAAGGGCCCTGACCTCCACCGACGGGAAATCGTCGAAGTAGCTCGCCGCAGCGAGCTTCAGCTCCCAGAGAATCCTTTGCCACAGCCTCGAAAACCTGTTGAACTGACCGACCGAGGCCAGGGCCCCGAACGGCAACACGCGGCAGACGAACCCCTTTGTTGAGCCGTCCGCCGGATCCTTCAAGGTCACCACGCACATCCGATGGTGTTCCGGCCGTATAGCGAACTGTTTATAAGCTGAGCGCAGATCCGTAGTCTTCAAGACCGGCGAGCAGCGGCGAGCGTCCTGGTGCCAATACGAATGCAAAGGCCCCGACAAGACGGAGCCGTCGGACTTCCGGAAGAAAACCTCGCGTCGCCCCAAGCTGGCCCTCATCAAAGCCATACATGCCCAAGTGATTTCATCAAGCGCACGCAAACCGATCCTCTCCATTACTGCCCAAGCTTGATTGACGGCATTCTCGGACAGGTCGTCGATGGGCCGCAATTTGTTCTTTTGTCTGATGGAGAATCTGCGCACAGGTATCCACTTGGAGTCAAACATGTTCTGCAGTTGCTCCCACGTGTAGGGTCCATGCAACCAACCTTTCTCGTCAGCTTCAGCACAAGTGAGATCCCAGAGCTCCTGATCATCCGGGTGGCTCGCATCGCCCGACACCTTGCCCCACAGGGCTGGCTTCAAGAACTTAGCGTGCTCAAGCAACTCGTCAACGGACATCGAAGAGGGTTTCGGGTCCACCTCAAAGATGCCTGTAAGCTTGGCCTCACCCCGAGCTCAAAGCCATTCTCGATGTCGTCGATTATCGTGGCATCAGGCCACTGTAAATCCTCGGCCACACGCCGCAGGAGGGTCAAGTTTTTGCGTGCAACTATCTTCTCGACATCTGGGTGAAGCCTCGCGTGCAAGGACGCCTCGGCTCCACGAAGTTCTTGAGACCACTTTTTCCATTTCGTCAAGGTGTCCAAGCGATGCCTCATGACTGCCAAGGGCCCTTTCGTGAGGGTGAACGCAAGAATCTCGAGCATCTCGTCCGGCACTGCAGAAGACAGGTCGAAAGGATGAGATAGAGCAATTGCTGTCCTGACGAACTCATCCTCGGTCCTGTAAACCCCAAAAGTAACCCTAAAGCCCGAATCTGAAGGACCCTCGCCCCTTTGCACAGGCACCACCTGAAGGATGCGGGCACCGACAGGCACCGACTGAAAAGCGGCCGTCAAGGAGTTTTTCGCATCATAACGTAGAGCGTCCATGGACGGAATCTGCAAAGTAACCCTATGCTTGTATTCGGGCATGAGCGGCGGCACCTTGGAAACCTTGGGCTGTCGCTGCACTGCAATGGAGGACCGATGATTGGCAGATGGCTTGACTGCATCAGGGGACACAGCAAACCCTAGTGAACCCGCGAAAACAACTACCTGGGCGGCGAGCCGACTGCACAACAAACGCGGCCGGGCCCGCAGTGAAGTCACTGACTGGAAGGCTCTAGAAGGTTCCTGATTGTCGTCGGCCGACACAGCGAGAGCGCTTAAAGGCTGGACGTTAGTATGCAACAGCATCTGGCGGTGCTGCTCGCCACCATGGGCACATAGGTCGAACTTCACAGCTTGCGAGGCAGGCAGAGCCAAAGTCGACCACAGTCGGCTGTTCAGCGGATTCAAGACGCACCACCCGATATCAAGAGTGGCGAGGAAAGCCAAGAAAGAGCTGAGTTCGGACGACACCTGGGCAAAACCTGCTGGAAGTTCGCCCGCAGAAGCGGCCACAGTGGGGGGCAGCAAGCACAAAGACGACCCTCCTAGCGAGTACAACCTTAACTAGAAAATCCCATGAGGCAGTCTTCCTGAGATCCAACGACACAACGCTGATCAGAGCTCTCTGCTTTAGGTGCGGTTGTTCGACCGCGAGCACATCGAATCCGGCGGCCCTCAAGGAGGCTCCAAACTCACCTGCATTGCAAAAGAGGTCAAGGCACAGCAAAGAAGCGACTTGCAGTTGCGCCGGGAGGGCATCACATGCCTCATCCACTTGAGAACTTCGGAGGTCATGAAAGGTTCCCCCGACTTCGATCAAATCCGGACTAAAGTTGGGCGCCGTTTTGGGAACAGGGAAGCTCAGCTCAGCTAACCGCGCCCTACAGTCAACATCAAGCTCCTGGACCCTAGCAACGCAAAACCCAACTATGACCACGCGTCGACCGCTCCACGGCCGTGTAGCGTGCACATGGCTGCAAGCATAGAAGGCCTTCGGTCCGGAGGCAACATCGATCAAGATGCCACGCTTCGTAACACCATCGACCTCAAGAGGAAAATCGCCCTGAGCCGACTCGACCCAGACCTCGCCTTTCGGAAAATTGCTGAGTGGCACAAGAATGTTCGGGAAAGGAGAGTTGAAGCGGTCGACATGAGGCTCCGTCTTAAGGTCTGAAAACACACTCAGAGTAGAAAATTGCATCCCTGGGGCAGCGCGTTGCACTGCCTGAGCGAAAACCCTCGAAGCCGCCGGATGCTTGTTGCAGTTGCTCCTGAGACCGAGCAGTGGCCCCTTCACATAGGCACCAGTCGAGAAGGCCACGGCTCCATCGTTACGAGTATTGCTCAAAAGCGGCTCCTGAGGCAGCATGTCAAACAAACGAATTAACTCCTGGGCCGTGGGATCCCTGCCCAAAGACAGAAGCTCCTCAGCATAAGAGTCCGCATGCACTTTCGGATCAAGCTTCGATCCTTGCCCTTCAAACGGCACTGCTTGGGCCCCTTCGGGCGCACTCAAAAGAGGCTCATCCCCTTCGGGATGGGCCGTAATCACTTGCTGGATTGCTCGAGAATGGCCTTCGCCACCCCCAGACCCTGCCGCCGACCCTTTTGCACCCGGGGCCGGGGTTGAACTTGATAGTCAAGCGCCCGCCTGCTCGCCATCTTTCGGCTTCTTGGGACACTTGACAGCGGCGTGATTCATGCCGCACTTGGGGACTGCACAGATGTGCAATCCCTTCTCACATTTATTGCCGGTCACCTTGTTCGGGCATGACCCCAAGTTAAAGGCATAGCAGATCGGGTGCCCTTTCGCGGTGTGCGAATTGCACCCACGAAGCTCGCTTGGCATGGCAACGAAGCGCTTCTTCCCTTTGCCATCTTTGCCCTTGCCCTTACCTTTGTACGGCGACTCTCGCAGACGAGCAGGCTCACTGGGACCGTACGAAGACGAGGGGCCGCCCTGGAGCGGCTGCATCAGCGAAACCACCTCATGCATGCAGCTGACAGAATCTATGATCCCATCGATCGGACGGCCTTTGGCATCCGACTGAATGCCTGTGCGCGTATGGTCCTGAAGCTCCAAAAAGAGCCTCGAGTCTGCATTTTGCAACTGAGCGAAGGTTACCTGCTGGTAACCCGGCGGGGGCGTAGTCAGCCTCGCCTTCATCAACTTTTGATGCCACATGTCAAGCTTCGTGAAAGAAACAATGTTAGCCTGATCGAATGCGAGAGCACGCCTCTGCAGAGCCTGCAGAAGCATCACTTCAGTGGACGTGTCAGCCACCTGATCCTTGGCCTTGTTCTCTACCTTGAGCTTACCACTCTCGCCGTCTATCGAAAGCTTCAGGTCCTTCTTACCGTCGCCCAGGAGCTCCTGTTCCCGCGACGTGCACTTAGACCAAGGGACATACTGGATCACATTGGCCTCATACTGACCGACGCAAAGGTCGACCAGGGCCTCTGATGGCTCCGAGGAACCCTTTATCGTGATGCCAGTCAACTGTGAACGCTGTCGCTCAATTCTCTCAGCCCTCTCGGGCTGACTCAAGTGACGAACTGTCGGCTCCTCGACCCTTTCAACCTGCTGTCGCATCTCCGAAGTGACAATGGCATATGCCTCATGGAAAACTGCTCTGAAAGCTGCCTTATGATTCATCTCTGGGTCCTTTCCAAGCATCGTCTTAAGGGCCTCGATCAACGGACCTTCGTCCGCAGCCCCCGGAGCAAAGGAGCTCACGAAGGCCAACTGCTTCAAGCTCTTAACGTGCTTCAGGATGAGATCGCGCTCAGCCTGCTCGAAACCCGCCTTCGAGAGACGGGACACCAGAACTGGCTCGGACTCCGAGTATGCGGAAGCCATGGCTCGCTCCTTCAGAACTGGCCTACCTTCAAGTAGCTCGAGCGACTCTCACTGGAAATCACAAGGCGGCATTTGCGACTCCGAACTGTTGAGACCACGCAAGCCAAGTGCAGCGCTCCTTGTATTCCGTGCGCATATTCATCCCGCCTTCGCGGGCTCTCGCGATGAGAGGCTCACAAAATTCGCATGGCGGCACTCCAGCCAGCCAGCCTATCGATCCCTCACCTCGCCTCAGGAAAGCACTGCCTGCAGATTGGATGCAAAAACCTGGGAGTCGCGTTGCACTCCAAGTAAGACGATGTAATCTGTCTGCCACACTTAAAATTTGTGCCCTCCTCAGAAGCGACCAAGTGTATGAAGCGGGTGGTAACATGCCGAAAGACCGTCTTGCCCTCCAGATTTTCTCGAAGGCAGCCGCTCGGCTCAAATTCGCCGACACTGTCCTCAACGACCTTCTCCTCCTCGAGAATATCTGGCTCCTCCTCATCATCGCTCCTGTCGGAAGAAGAATCTGAGCCGACCTCGGCGTTGTCATGAGCTTCTCCCCTGGCAGCCAAAGACTCCGCAAACATGCCCGAGCGCGTGGCGTCAGGGAAGAACCGCCTGTAAGCGACCGCAGAGACCATTTCCTCCAACTCACGCAACGCAGGGGAGACGCTGTCCCTCGCGTAGATAACATCCGTGCCGGCGTTGGCACTGGAGTGATATCCGAGTATCGACCGGATTTCCTTACTAGCTCCCCACTTAGACATCCAAGATAAGAGCGTAGCTTTGCAGGAGTGAGTACCAGCGGCCTTGACCAACGAAACATCCTCGCCTGCACGATAGAGAAGGTGGCGAAGCCACCGCGCTCCGGCTTGCGCAGACATAGGCGCCTTCTGCCATTGGCCCCCCTCGGTGGGGGACGGTAGCAGGGGCATGTCAGGCCCCCATGCAGGCCCAGCCCTGCCGGCTACCTCCATCCAGGCCATCGCCCAAGAATCCTGCTCGAGGCCCCATATAGGGCTGACCATAGCAAGATATCGGGTTTTGCGCTCCAGATTATGACTCGTCTTGCTCCTGGTGACTCTCGCTTCAAGGTAACCGCGCGGTTCGCCAGCTCGCCAGAACACTGCATGTCCGAAAAACGGGCTCTCGCAAAAACACAATATAAAAAGCACCCGGCCGCGTATCGATCGACATCTGCGCGGACTTCAGGCATAAGTCCAAGCACGATTCGCTCCAGAGCCCGCACCTGTGAAGCCGTCAATGGCGGCTTCTGTTGCAGCTTTCTCTTCTCCAAGTAGAGCTTCGAAACCGCGCCAGCCAACCTGCTACTAACACAACCGTCCGGGACCTTCGCCTCCAAGACATATTGCATGAAGCCAACGGAACTCATAAAGCTGGATGCAAAGGTAGGAGCAGCCCCACTGCAATACTCTTGGACAAAGCGATACATCTTCTGCTCAGACAAAGGAAAAGGCTGTTCTCTGATGCGCCAGCAGAATGCCATGTATCTTAGGACCGGGCCCGCCCTGCTGTGAAGCGTACTGCTCGCCTTAAGCGAGAAAACATCTCCTAGAGACTCCTGCAGGGAGGCCGGCAATCCAGCTTCAGCATCCTTCGCCACTCTGGCACAGACCCCGAAGAAGTCGCCGCCCTCTTTCGCAATCCGAAGCCACTTCATGACAGCCGCATGCCTGTTATCCGACTGTCGCTGAACCCAAGAAGGCCCAACCTTCCGCGGCAGCTTGCCAGTGGCAGTCAGATTTATTGCCGGCGGGCCACTCGGAGCTTTCACAGGAGCAGTGTATGAGCAAGCACATTCCCAAGACGCCCCTTTCCCAGAAATGCACTCGGCAAAACACTCGGCACATGCTTCTCTCCCACGGTTGCTTTGAGCTGCTCGTAGAATTCTGGTGCACGACATGGGCAAGTGCCCCTCGAATGCAGCATCAAACGTCCTCTTCTCTGCCATCGCACGAGAAGCTGCCCATGCGCCACTAATGCGGTACCAGGGGTTCTCGGGCCCGAAACCTGTTTCACACAGCTTGGCCCGAGCCCGTGTTCTGCACAAATCTCTCTTACCCCCCCGTACAAACTTGGCTGCACGGAAGGTTCCCGCCCACCCACCCTATGTTTGAGCATGCGCGGAACAACAAAGATTCATAAAATTTCAAATGGAATCTCATGACACAATGAAGCGGTTTCGAAAAAATTCTTCAAAACTTTCGAAACCTACCAAAAACGTTATAAAGCCTTATGGGACTAGTTTGTGATTTTTAGCGTCCCAAAAACGGCTTATTGTTCATCAGACTCAGTCCAACAAAATAGTCAGCAAAAGCCGCACAAGGTTGAACAGGAGCAGCTCGGCGAGTCCGAATGGTCCACCAACCAACGGATCGGATGTTGGTGCGGGTGCACTGGCATACCAAGAGTGAACGCACACGGAGTCCTTTGGAGAATCTGTTGAAATACATTCGATCTTGACACTCTTTATCTTCTCGATGACTGCAGCTGCAGTGCTCGGTCCCAAGAAATCCAAAAACAACAAAGACACACCAAAACAGCGGTGAAACAGAAGCTTTCCAAGCAGAGAAGCTGACGGACTAGCTGCGGTGTGCGACTTGGTCAGCAGCAGTTCAGCGTGGAAAAAAAGCTTCGCTCTCAGTAAGGTCCTAAAGCAACACTGGACCGTCGTCTAAAGCCCCAAGACAAAGCGAGCGGAGCCCAATGCAAAGCGGCAGCAGTTCTAGTCAAGTCCCGTCGGACCACGGACAATCCTTGGGTCAAGTTTCAGCTGTGCACACTCCAAAAACCCATGGGCATCGGCCCGGTCATCACAAGTTTTGATGTTCGGAGCGCGTCATGCGGTCTGCCACTTGACAGTGCTGCAGATTATCCTTTCTTGTTTGCTGCTTGATGTTGCTGGGCAGAGTTTCACGTTTCTGCTGGGACGACAATCTACGAAATTCCCATTGACGTTTTTTTTATACGCAGCCGGAGTGTGATTTGTTCCGCTGCGGGGGCCATATGAACTTGAACTGGCGTCCGCGTGAAGCGGATCCGCGGCCTGTCAGCCCAGCCAATCTGGCAAAATGATATGCAGCGCAAGCCACACCGAACGTTCCCACCGGTTGATCCAAATCAGACCATCCGGCGCTCTAGGTAACCATGATCTTCGGGTGCATGCTTGTGTCTCCGATGTGCTTTAGCAATCCTCTTGCTGGATTTCCATTGCTCTCTGCATCGAAAGGTGTGGGGAATTCGAGTGTGGTACGGCCGCGTACCCACTGCATCGAACATAGCCGATCGTCCGTCTCGGCTTGCATTCACTGAGGTGCAGAGGCTTTGCAGGTACAGGTCGCGTCCGACCTGGGCCACTCTCCTTTCAAGAAGGGGGTGACTCCAGGGATCGCGGCATCCCCCAGTGCGGAAAACGAAGACCTGTTTTGCCTCTGCTTGATTTTAATATTTATTTATTTTAATATGATATATTCGAATGTTTGGCATTCGATATTCTACCTTTTATGGGAAGTTGTTCGCAATCATTGTCATAATGATTGTACATGCCACGGTCCACAATAGAGAACAAGTACATCCTCCCGGAGGGATGATCACTTTATTCTTTTTTTGGAAATTTTCCTTTGGAAAATTAGTGACATGTCTTTCCCATCACGTTTTTGATTTTGGGACATTGCCCAAACCTTTTCAACATCACTTGTTGCAATAGTTTGCCATTGGACAGTTGTGATCTTTCATACCCCTCTGTAAACGTATATCCTCTGTTTGGGAGGATATGGTGGGCGTCCGGCTCATCTGTAGAAACCTGAACAGTTCTCGGCTAGTTTCCTGGCACTTGGAGTGTTAGGGACTCTTTTCGCTTTAAAGCCGTAGGTCCTGTAGGTTTTCCCTGTTTTCGGACGTTCTGAGGAGCTTTGGTAGTACCAGGGTGCTTTTGGCCCATGGGAAGTTGTTTAGAGAGCTCCGAGCCACCTTTAGGTAGTTTGCACCTCGGTTTGCTGGAAGACTTTGTGCCGACTTGGCTCAAGACCGGAACTGCGTGTGGAGTGCAGCAAAACGAAGGTCTCTGTCCGAGTGTTGTGCTTGGTAAGGGGTTTTGCTGGGGCTTGTTGCAGTTTCGTTCTTTTTCGTGGTAGCGGAGCGTGTTTGATCCTCTGGGACGCACGCTTGACCGCTTTGAGAGAAGTGAGCCCAATACGCAAGTTTTACAACTGAGTTGAGGGTTTTCGTTGCGTCGGTGAAGCATGGAAGGGCGAGGAAGACCGTCGTTTTATGACATGACTAGGGATGATGACACCCCTGGAGTTGTCAGACGTTCGAGTCGTGGCTCTGATATGCCATACCCGGAGAGACGAGCGAGACCTTCTTCGGTTCCTAGAGGAGCGGGGTTTGGACCTGCTTACAGCCCAATATCCCACCTTTCCGCTGTGGCTCCTTTACGGTTCCACCGGGGTTAGTACCGTCACCAGTGCCGAGCGCTCAGGGCGCGGCACCTTCACACATGGAATCGCTGTTGATGCATACGGTGCAAGAGCAGCAGAAGCAGATCAGCCAGATGGTCACGCTAGTTGAGGGTTTGGTGTCGAGGGAAAGCCAGAGGGAGACCAAGGGAAAAGGGACTGGAAGCCTGTCCGACATCTCTGGTTCTTCCATGGATGTTGACGAAGGTGCTCCTATAAGGAACCCCAAGGCTGAAGCTTACATTCCGAAGCTGCCTTCTTTGGATGGGACTAGGATGGCAAAGGGCAGGAGGGCTGAGATTGAAACCTGGGTTGAGACCTGGAAGTTTTCCTTCCATGGCTAGCGTTGTTTGATGACCGTATCCCAGGGGAGATTCAAGCCTATATGACCAAGGACAGCACCATCCAGAACAGCAGTTTGTCGAGGGGTGAGAGCGTGAGGAGCACGAGGGTTTTCCTTTATCTGCGTCAGAGTTTTGGGGCCTACCCAAGGGGTCTCGATGTTTTGAAGCAGGTTGAGAAGGAGCAGCTTGGCGCACCTGCGGGATATGAAGCTATGAGGCGACTCCATTCTGAGCTCAGTGTGTGTAGCAGGATAGAAGCCAGTTCGCTGAGGGAAGAGATCCTGAAGTTCACTGTGCCCAAGGGTTCTGTGAGGCCCCTCGAGGTCTTTCGCTGTGTGCAGGTTGAGCTGGCCAAGTACCAGCGACTCACGGCAGCGTTTGGGGACTTAGGGTTGACCGAGGCAGACAGGTGCATGGTAATGCTTAGGAATCTGGATACCGAAGTGAAGAAGTATGTCTTGCTTCATGCCAAGATTGATTCTATTGATCAGTTGGAGACCGCACTCAAGTTTTATGATGCGAATTTGAAGATCTTGATGTTCCAGGAGAAGCCTGGCGGGAAGGGGGATCATGCAAATCAGCTTCAGTTTGAGAAGGAGAAAGGAAAAGGAAAGGACAAAGGAAAGGACAAAGGAAAAGGAAAGGACAAAGGAAAGGAAGGAAAGAAAGGAAAAGGAAAGGACCAGAAAGAAGGCAAGGACAAAAAGAGCAATGGGAAGGAAACCCCGAAGGGTGGCAAAGGAAAGGACCAAGGAGCGGCGGTGACACCGCCCCCAGGGAACGGCACGCAGAAGAAGTGTTATGTGTGCCAAGAGGTCGGCCACTTTGCAAGGGATTGTCCTTTGGTTGCTCAGGCTCAGGGTGCTGCAGGGAAGCAGGGTAAGGGAAACCAAGGGAAGGATCAGAACAACAGGGCAGCCACGGTTTTGATGGAGCCGGAGTTGTGTGCCGCTGTGCATCACGTGATTCATGATAGGGAGGAAGACAGTTTCTCCGAGACGTCGCTTGATTTTTCCGATTGCGATTGGGAGAATTTTCAGAACAGTGTTTTGGAGGAGCCTGTGGTGGAAGGCCAGGGTTCCGGCGACCAGGGTTCGCGTGATGAGGGTCCAGGGTTTCTGCGTGCCAGCGAGGGTCCTGTACAGCATGTAGCAGCAGTAGCAAGCAGCACCGAGAACACCCAACACAACAACAGCATGCTTCCTCATGTGCATCATGTTTCTGCAGTGGCCCGCGCCGCCGCCCATGGAGAGGAGGTGGACCATGTCTTGCTCGACTCAGGAGCCTCTGTGCATCTGATCGCTGAGAGCATGTTTTCCAGTGGGTCTGCAGAGTTTTTGGAAGCATTGGGTGATAGCGGTGTTGGCTGTGTCACGGCAACCGGGGAGGACATTCAGATTAGAAGGCGTGCTAGGGTTAGGGTTAGGTTGGTCTTGGCCTCTAGCAACGGATCTCCTCCTACAGGTTCAGTGCCGGTGACTTTTGAAGCTTTAATCGCACCTGTGCGGTATAGCCTTCTGTCTCTGGGCCTCCTTTTGAAGAAAGGTTGGGATGTAGATTTCAGCAAGGTTCGGGTTTTGGGTCCCAGTTCACGAGGAAAGCCCGGATGCAAGCTGTATGTAGAAAGTTTTCAGAACTGTTTCTGGTTGTCTGCGAGCCGTTTTGTGCCCGAGAGCACCCGCCTGCGTTTTCAGCTCCTGTCTGCTGCGGTGCAAGATGAGCAGCAGCTCGGAAGAAGAGGTTCCAGCGTGGCGCCGCCCAGAGATGCTGGGAGAGGGCCAGGACCGCGAGGGTCAGGGATCTCCGTCGAGCAAGGGTCAGGGGTTGCATCAGGGGAGCTCAGAGGGTCGAGTGCCGCGTCCCAGGGTCGAGGGTCTGTTGGAGCCAGGGTTGCCAAGTGTGATGGGGACAGAGGGGGTTCACCTGAAGCCGGGTCCTCAAGCCGTTCATGCGGTACCGCCTCTGCTTGCGCAGCTGGCAACGGATTATGCTTCAACGTCGGGGGAAACTGTTCGGTCTCAGGAGATGGACAGTGCCGAGAAGAAGACCGAGGACCAGGGAGCAGCCAAAGCAGCCAAGGGCAGCGTCGGAAGGGTGAAGCCAAAGGTGAAGAGGATGCCAAAGTATCCGGCGACCAAGGCCATGCCAAAAGTGGCTCTCCGACCCAGGAAGGGCGCGATGGTGAAGAACAAGCCCGTGGGGAAACATTGGAGGCCATACCCGAGGAATCGGGGAAAGAAGCACGGCTCAGGGTCAGGGTCCAAGGACAAGGGCAAGCCGGAGATGGTGGACCAGGAGACGCAGACGCCGGAGCTGAGGACCGTGGCCCAGCACGGGGAAGCTCATGCGGGGATGACCAGGTACGCCAGGGCTTTTGCGGGGCATCTCGAGAGTCGCCAGAGCACGGCCGAGTTCAGTGCAGAGTTTCCTCTGCTCAGCATATCGGTGGCAGCCGGCTTCTTCGAGGTGCGGACACGCTCGTTGGTTCCCCTGTCGGACGAGATCACCTACAGGTCGGAAGGGATGCAGGGCACGGAGCCGCCTATGGAGCTGCCGGTGCCGCCTCCTCCTCCGCTTCCAGAGTGGACGGCTATGCACCACGCGCCTCCGGAGCCATCGAGCGGGTCAATGGAGAACCCGACCATGGTGCAGCAGACGCCGCCGCCTCTTCCTCGAGGCCCGCCGCCAGTCCGAGCACCTGTGGCAACAACGCCGGCGGGGTTCCCATTGCCACCAGGGGTGGTGTGGAACGATCTGTAGATGAGTCTGTGATGGCAGCGGTCCCCTCCGAAAGCCAGAAGCGTCCGCTGATGGCCGTTTTGAGGGGTGATCTTCCAATGATCTTTGGCCAGAGTTCAAAAGAGAGCGTCAATGCAGTGGGTCCAGGTTCCTTTGCGCAGGGTTCCGAGGGTTCAGTTGCACAGGGTTCTCAGGGTCCAGTTGCAGAGGGTTCTCAGGGTCCAGAGGGTCATGGTAGCATCGAGGGTGGCGTTGCTCCTTGGATCGTTGCAGGTGATCAGGGTTACCTTTCGTCAAGTGACTTCTCTCTCTTGCAGAATGAGCATGTGTTGCGGTCCCACATCCCCTACAATTCCAGCTGTGAGGAGTGTCAGCGTGGCCGGGGTGTGTGCCCACAACGGAGATTGCCCCAGGAGCGCAAGGATCGGAGGGAAGTGCAAGCAGACAAGTTTTGGTTCAAAGGGATCGCCATGCTAGTGCTTGTTGCCGTTGGGTGCGGGGTCTTAGGGACTATCCAGTGGCAGCCAGATCGTGAGTCGATGGTGACCTCTTTTGTGCGTTGGACCAGAAGTGCAGGGTTGGCAGGGTCGCAAGAAGTGATCATCTCCATGAGATCAGACGGTGAACCCGCTCTGGTGTCGTTCCTTGAGCGGTGTGCCCGGGAGCTTCCTCACGCTTTGCTCGAACAGGTTCCGGTGGACCGCCACGCTCCCAACGCGGAGAGGGCGATCAGAACCTTGAAGGAGCTCGCCCAGGTTCAGCTGTGTTCTATGGAGAAGGTAGGGTTGACTATTGCGTCCGGGGGTATACCGTATTTGTTTTCGCACCTTAGCGTCGCACACAGCAGGTATCTCCTTGATGAGGGTTCTTCTTTGACACCAGAGCAAAGGTGCCGCATGAAACGCATCCCGGCACATCCCACATATATCTTTGGTGCCTCTGTGTTGTGCCTGCCTCCGCCTTCCATTGCACATTTGGTGAACGGTCGTCTTTGCAAAGGGTCTTACATGGGTCCTGAAGTCGCGTCGGGGAGCCACTGGGTCAGGGTTCAGTTGAACAATGGTGAGAAAAGGGTGGTGAGATCACCTAAGGTCAGGATGCTGATGCCGTTGAAGTACGAGGTTGGCTTGCTTCGTGGGGTTTGTCGCCTTCTTCCAGGGAGGGATCCGCCCGCCGAGGGACCACCCGTTGACCCGGACAGCCTGGCTGCCTTGCCTCTACCAAATACGAATACCCGGGGACCTCCGAAGACGTGGGTCGAGGAACATGGGAAGACGCCGCGCTGCCGCGCATGCAAGATCAAAGGTTTCGACATGGACAAGGCAATGCACACTCCAGCCTGTAGGGCTCGTTACGCCAAGTACCTCAGGGACACCTTTGACCCCAAGGGTTCGCTTGAAAGGGATAAGGAGATCGATGCCGAGATGGGGTTTGATGCTCCGGTTCCTGACCTAGGGGATTTAGGGTTTGAGGGAGGGCTTGGGGAGTATGTAGAGTTGCCCGGTGACGTTGCGGGAGTTCCGGAAGACTACGAGGACTCTTTGTATGAGCCCTCCATTGCTGATGATGATAGCCGGGAGCTGCCAGAGCAGCCAGCAGGTGAAATGACCTCATGGAAGTTGAGGCAGAGCCTCTGGACAGGGTCCCAGAGGGGGTCGCCGATGCCTTTGCTGGTCGCTAGAGCATCAGGAGGCTCTGGGCAATGTTGCTTCAGCAGTTTCCACAGTTGGTGAAGAAACCAAGGACGGAGAAATCATTGTCGAGCTTGGGGGTGGGCTTGTGAAGGTCCAGAGGCCCTGTGCCTCCCGGGACGATGTCACCGAAGTTGAGCTTGACCTAGGGTTGACCTATGATGGGATGATCAAGGAGCTGAGGGCTTTGGAGAGTTTGGCAGTTGGGGATATGTTGTGGCACGTTGATGCAAAGCAGCGGGTAATCAGCACACGTTGGGTGGTTGCTGCTAAAACCGAAAGGATCGAGGGTCGCGAGACGCCCCTGGTCCGCTGCAGAATCGTCGCCCGTGACTATTCCACCGGACCGTCGGCAGCACAGTTAGGCATTAGCTCTCCCACGGCATCCGCCGAGGCGCTGAAACTGTTTCTTGCGGTTGTTGGGGCCCAGGGTTTTAACATTCTAGGGCTCGACGTGTCCACGGCTTTCCTCTTCGCTTACCTTAGGGGGGAGCAGGTTGTGGTGAGCATGCCTGAGGGTTGTCGGGGTCCCGCCGGAGAGAGATTGTTTCTCAAACTGAATAAAGCATTGTATGGCCTGCGCTCGGCAGCGCTACACTGGACGCGCCATCTCTCTCAGCTCCTGCACAAGCTCTTCAACATGAAGGCCTGTCCCACTGAGCCCTGTCTCTTCGTAGGGTCTTACAAGGGTCAAGCAATCTACATCTTGAGTTATGTTGACGATTTGCTTTTGGCTGGGCCAGACACAGCTGATCTTTACCAGATGGTGGAGGAACTACGCAAGGAGCTGAAGCTCAAGGTCACCGCGGACCTCGCCAAAGATGGTAAGATACATTTCCTAGGAAGGGAAGTTTTTCGGTCTGAGCAGGGTGGGGACCTTAAGTTTGGAATGGACCCAGGGTACATGAACGATATTCTGGAGGAGTACAAGCTTGAGAACGCCAAGGGTGTCCCAACGCCGCCTTGCTTGAGGGATTTGCTTGACAAGGCTCTGGACGAGCCGGGGTTAAGGGTTCCTCTTTCTGCCGAAGCTGCCGCCCGCTACCGCCGTGCACTTGGCAAGCTAAGCTGGTTGAGCACCACTCGCGGGGACTTAGTCTACTATGTCTCTGTTTTGGCTCGGGGCCAGAGCTCGCCGCTGGAGGTGCATGAGCGCGCTATGCGCGCTGTCTTGCGGTACCTCAAGACTGTCGTCAACTACTTTCAGCTTTTTCCGCGCCAGAGTGTTGAGAAGCTCCGTCTCCATGCCTATGTGGACGCCTCGTGGGGCAGCGAGCGCTCCGTCGATCGTCGGTCGATCTCGGGAGGGTGCCTCATGCTTGGAAAGGCCTGTATTAAGACGTGGGCGAGACTGCAGCAGTCCGTTGCTTTGTCTTCGGCCGAGAGTGAGCTCTATGCATTGGTTGAAGGGGCTAAGGAAGCCCTAGGAGCACGGTGTGCTGTTGAGCATATTCTGGGGTGTGACCCAGTTGTGCCTCTGCTTTACTGTGATAGTGAGGCCGCCGTTGCCATCAGCCAAGCTGAGGGTCTTCGCAAGCTGCGCCACATTGATATGATATCAGGTCTTGTTTTCTCCAACAAGAAGTTCAGTCCGGATCCCTCCGCGTGGTTTCTGTGCGTGGCACTGAGAATCCTGCGGATATCTTTACCAAGAACTTAGATTTAGCCTCCACGCTTAAGCACATGCATCATGTGGGTCTGCGCGCCGCCTTGCTTCCAGAGGGGGTAAAGGGGTTAGCAATGACAATTTTGCGGAATTGTGTTGCGAAGGGAGGGATTTCTTCGTTGATGGAACGGTTTAGACCTCAAAAGGGACAGAAGTGGCTGTTTGTGGAGTTTTGCGCGCCGCTTGAGTCAGGGTTCTCCAGGGTCTGTGCTAGGGAGTTTCCGAAGATTCATCTTTTGACTGTGACCGCCGCCGATGATGGAACGAAGAAAGAAACTCGAGAAGATCTCGTTGCCATTGTGGGGAAAGCAAGGGGTCGCGGCATGAGGGTTTTCTTCTGGAGCTCAACTCCATGCACTGGAGGATGCCCGTATCAGCGGATGAACCTCAAGAGGTACGGAGACAGCTACCAGAAGCATCTTGACGGCCTTTGGGCTGTTCACCGGAAGCTGTGGATCGCTGTCCGAGAGATGTGTGATCTTTCTGATCATTGGGCTATCGAGTGGCCAATGAAATGCGCTTATTGGACCTGGAAGCAGACCCAGCACTACTTTAAGCTACAGAAGTATCAGATCCATGATTCGGTTGTGGATGCGTGCTCCGTTGGCCTTCAGGGGTGCGATGGGCTCTTGGTTTCTAAGCGTTGGAGGATTAGGGTTACACACGAGAGGGTCGCGACTCAGCTTTCTGCTTTGCGCTGTGACGGCTCCCACGAGCATTCTATGCGCTTTGTGCTTCGAGATACTCAACACTATCCCGAACTTCTGTGTAGAAGGGTTTTGGAGAGCCTAGAGTGACTAAGTTCCTCTTCGCAGCCATTTCCACTCAAAATTTTTCCTTTTAAGGGTTTGGTAGTCCCGCCGGAATGGACCACTACGGTCTCCAGGCTTTCAAGGATGCCATGGTTTCTCTTTCTTCTGTTGGCTCGCAGAATGAAGCACTGCTTCTTGAGAGACTGCTTGTCTTGACTTTTGCCGCAGGGTTTGTGACAGGGTGCGTCTTCCTAGGGGTTGGTCGCTGTCTGTACGCCCGTTGCCTGGCGGAGCCAGAATGGCCAGTACTTTACTTGACTTCCAAAGGTGCTTGCTATCACGTGAAACGTGATTGTCCAAGCATTCGGCATACGACTCCGCTGACACGCAGGATTTGTCTTTTCTGCGCTCGGGAACCTTCGAGGCTTCAAGAGTCTACAAAGAAGGGTGACTGACCCGAACGCCCAGAGGGGGTGTAAACGTATATCCTCTGGCTCAAGGTCTCGGCTCAAATGGCCAGGTAGGGAGCGGTAGCTGTCGGAACTGGGTTCGAGGCCTAACCGTGTGTGGGGTTCCAGGCCCGCTTTTCCAGTTTTAGAGTTGCTGCCATGGAGGCTGCCCTTTAGGCCAACCAAAGGACACTTTGGTGTAACCGCCCCGGGTTTAACCTGGTGAAAGGCGGTGTTGTTAGCAACCAAGTTTTGGCTTGGTGTTTTTGAAGGCTAGGAGTTTTGGCACTTGTCTGTGTAGCCTTGTGGCGTGCCTGTTTTCCTTGAGCAACAGTGGTGGTTCTACCAAACTGCCTAACCACTGGCGCTAGAGTGGTGACCGTTTGGGGCTGGAAGTTTGACTGGTGACCATGTCCTTTCATGGTGGTACCTGTTGAGACGTGGCAGACCAGTCGTGTTGCTAAGCCTTCGTGTCCTTTAATGCAGGTAACTGGTCTAAGACCTGGTGGGCACCAGGGTCTGCAGGTCCTGTTTAGCAGCGAGCATTGCCGACCCCAACACACTGCAGCCTGTGAGTTTGGGGGTTTAGGATGTTTAGGAATGCTTGTCAAAGCCGAGAGTGGTGGAACTACGTCTCCGCCTGCGGAGGGATTCGTGAGGTTAGGTAGCAGAGTGCCCAGCGCTGGCACCGGCATGGGTACTTGGTCCGTGTTAGTAAGAGCGAGAAAGCAGGGGCCACCTGACTCTTCACGTTGCTCTCGGGCAGTTAAGCGGACAGGCTCATATTGTATGCTGGGTTGGCCCAAGCCCCGCGTCAGTTTTGATTACCTGGACACGATGCAGCTTCCACAACAAGTAAAGTCTATTACCAGAAGTGCAAGTATTGTGAAAGGTGAGTTTGGCTACGCTCATCCCCTGCGCTCCTTCCGGGCTGTGAGCTGGCAGGAGTTCTGTCGTACCTCCCATGCTTCTGGTAGTATTAAGTTTTGGGCGCCTTGGTGTCGTTTTGCCAGTACCAAGGTAGGAATTTCGCACTGTGCAGGGAGGAAACAAACCTATGCCTACGTCCTGGCATGGGTAAATGCTTGGAGGAAGTCTGCAGGCTTAGCCCGGCCTCAGGCTACCTTCGTGCCAATGTGTTTTGGCGTCGTGTTAAGACCCGGTGCAAGGAGGGTTCTCGCCCTTGTGAATATGGAGTGCCTGTTGGTACGAGGGCCTGGGAGAAGTGCTGTATGTTCTGGCGCATGCGCTTTGTTGGTTTTGAGGGAGCTTGCTGCGGAAGGCTAGCTCTCCTTATCTTTGCTCATCGCACACCTTTTCACGCCGCAGGTAGGGCCTCCTGGAAGAGGTAAAACCTGCACGAAGGAAAACGTAAGAACCTGGTGTGAGAGGTTAAAAGGGACCTAGGTGCGCAGGTGGCACTGGAGAGAAGGTGGTAGCCCTGCGTGAGCGGAAAACGTAAGGACCGTGCATCTAGGTAGGCAAGTTGTTTGGGTGAGCGGGGCTAGGGAGGGTTGGCTTTCCGGCCCTTTGTGTCTCCACATGGCCCTTATTGTGAGGGAATGTAATCGCCTGCTGCCTGGCAAGTGCAGTGCAGGAGAAGCCAGTGTCATGCTTGATAAAGGCTTTTTTACCAGGGAAACCTGGTGTGACCGGCAAATAGGACGTGGTTTTGGCACCCAGTTAGTGGCAAGACAGCTGGGGTCTCAGGTGCAACAGCAGAAAACAAGAGGTAACAGAGCACTAGGCCTGAGGCTGCAGGCTCGCATGACGTGAGTTTTGTTTTGAAAGAGTGCGCGCCACTTCTTCTGTCTTAACAGTAACTCACAGTCTCTCTGCGAGAACTGGTGCTACCAGGGACTTCTGGTGTTACCAGACTCACTAGCCCTCTAAAGTGACCAGGCCTACCGCACAGTCTGGTGTTACCAGGGTAGTGAGCAGACAAAGAACTGCAGGCACCTTGAAACTGTACAGGGTGAGTGCCGTAGAGAAGGTTGGTCCCTGCAAGTGGACAGCCTGTTGGTTGGACTCGTTAGTAAGAGCGAGAACGCGAGTCGGCTTGTATAGTGCTGCTTACCCGACTTAGTGTACAGTTGTTTGGTTTAGTTGTTAGGAATACGTTTCACCCACCGCCGGCCAATGGCCTGGCAGCGACTTGTTCGCCCAAGACGAGAAACGTATATCCTCTGTTTGGGAGGATATGGTGGGCGTCCGGCTCATCTGTAGAAACCTGAACAGTTCTCGGCTAGTTTCCTGGCACTTGGAGTGTTAGGGACTCTTTTCGCTTTAGCCGTAGGTCCTGTAGGTTTTCCCTGTTTTCGGACGTTCTGAGGAGCTTTGGTAGTACCAGGGTGCTTTTGGCCCATGGGAAGTTGTTTAGAGAGCTCCGAGCCACCTTTAGGTAGTTTGCACCTCGGTTTGCTGGAAGACTTTGTGCCGACTTGGCTCAAGACCGGAACTGCGTGTGGAGTGCAGCAAAACGAAGGTCTCTGTCCGAGTGTTGTGCTTGGTAAGGGGTTTTGCTGGGGCTTGTTGCAGTTTCGTTCTTTTTCGCCCTCGCTCGCCTCGAAGCGGAGGGTGGGTGGGAAAGCAATAACAGATTGCTTGTAGTTTTTGTCCCGCCCGACCTAACCCTGTATATACTCTTGAGCCTACCTCTGGCCGTTGTGACTCCAAGGATCGCGGCATCTACCTTTTATGGGAAAGTTGTTCGCAATCATAATGATTGTACATGCCACGGTCCACGGCTTCAAAGAGGCTTTAAGTGGGGCTTAAAGGCTTCGACCCTTTGCCTCCCTCCCCCTAGGAGACCTTTAAAGGGGGCTTTGAAGGGGCTTAGATCGCAACAGCCGCAAACTGGTCTTCCACGACAGGATTCTTTGTACAGTTTCTTTTGGCTTCTTAGTGTTCTTGTAGTTCTTACTGGGACCGAGTGCAGCAACTGCTGTCTGAGAGGTCTGTCCACGCCCAAAAAAAAGGATCTCATCTTTTTTGCTTTGTGTTCGACAAAAAAGACCTTGATCTTTTTTATCGGCTCTAAGCAGAGGCCAGGAAACATCTGGACATGATCTTTGGCTTCGATGAGAAAAAAGGCACGCTTGTGTCTTTGGGCTGGACTTCCCTTCTGGATTTTCCCTGCCTTGCCTGACGATCCTACCCCAATATCGTTGTGCTGCTGTTGAGATTCGGGTTCCAGTAGAGTTGTGCGTGTGGTGTGTGTGTGTGTGTGTGTTCTCCGTGCGTGCTTTCTGCGGAAGTAAGATCCTGTGGACGAAGTTCTTCGTTCAGTCTGTGGAAATGGTCAGTGGTTCCGTCTAAAGAATTTATTTTGCCTTAAAAGCCGACCAGTTCACACTTTTCCCCGTGCGACAGCCAACTGATCCGCGAACCAACCTCTTTTGTGCTTCTTCCACAAACGTCTACAGCAGAGACCAGTATCCGGTATCCTGTATTGCAAGGCAGCAATGTTGTAACAGTTGCGGGGAAGGTTGTGTGTTCTTCCGTGCGTGGTTTCTGCGGCAGCAAGATGCTGTGGATGACGTTCTTCGCTTTGTCTACGGAAAAAAATCGTTAATGGTTCCGTGTGAAGGGGAACTTGTGTGTTTCTCCGTGCGTTGAGGTCACAAAAAGATGAGAGGCCTAGAAAAAGATCCACCGGGGTCCGAAAAAAAGACACAGAGTTGCGAGAAATTTCGGAGAGAAAAAGACGGCGAGCAGAGTGGAGGTCCAAAAAAAAAGATCGTAATCTTTTTCTAGACCTTGTCGCGGGCTGAAGGAAAATGAAGGTCGGAAAAAAGACTGCTAGAGTCGAAATCAAGATGGACCCAGCGCTGTCTGCTCCGCTGGTTTTGAATGCGGTCCTGGCGGGTGTGTTTCATTGCTTGACCCATCCTTGTATGCTGGAAAATATGTGTGCCAGTGCGCGACCCTAAACTGGGAAGCAGAGCATCTGAGCGGTGGTCACTCCTGGTTGTGCCTGTCTGGCTGAACGACGTCAACCGGCTAAGTCAAGTCGCAGTCCGTCTCATCTTATTTTACACAGCACAGTTCTTTATTGTTTGCATTGTTGTAGTTATTGTAGTTCTTGCTGGGACGAGTACAGCAACTGCTGTCTTTGAGGCCCGCCCGAAAAAAACGGTATGTGTGCTTGCTCACGAGTGTTTGGTAATGTTTTGCATGCTTGCTGCATTTCATGACACTTCATGTACATTGCAGCAAGCAGGCTCGCAGCTGCCAGCTCGCCTGCATCGCAGGCTGAAAAATTTGTAGGCCAACGGGCCTCTCTGTGTAAGCCCTCTAGAACAGTTCTGGAGGCTCCCAATCCTTGTGGATTTAGCTCCACTTCATTCCTCTCCCGCTCGCGATAGGGGGAGGAGTGCATGGTTCCAGGCCATTTGGTATTTGCGATTTCACTGTGCATTTGGTATTTCATTTGCATTATGGATCAGTCAGTGCCTGTGAGTGATTTGTCAGTGCCTGAGATTGATGCATCGGCCTCACGTGCAACAGACATTGCGATTTCTGATCAGACTCGTTGCATTGTCAAGCGATTTCAGAAGCGGACTTCATCCCAGCCGGAAGGCTCGCCGACCTTAGAGGCCTCGCCTTCTGCCGTCGTTCTTGATGCAGTGGTTGCTTCTTCTCAGGGTGCCCTGGAAGTGGATCCATTGCACCCCGCATTGGCTTTATCTGCACAGGACTCTGATCATGAGGCTCCTTTACTCCCGGAGGTGGCCATCACTGGAAATGATGTTCTGCAGGGGCCACAGCTGGACCCTGAAGGCTTTTCATTTGGGTCGCGACCCCCTTCACCAATATATGACCCAGATTTTGAGCTGGTAGATCCTTTGGAAGCGTCTGTGACACAACCTGTGGCAACCTCTGCAGTACATTCGGGTTCCTGTTCTTGGGATGTGATTTCGCCGGTGCCTGAGACGACTCCTGCATTTTGCTCTACGGTATCATCTAGCTTCTCCCCACTTCGTGTGGGCCGTCTCTCTTTTGCAGAGACTGACAGGGAGATGGAGTCACCGTTGCTTCCGGCAGTCTCGCAACAGGAGCTTTCATTTTCTCCGATGGAGGACACCTTGCATCCCAAGCCGGCTCCCTTAGCTCGGCCAGTCACACTCAGTGCTGGAGGTGCTCGTGCTACAAGCTTGCATCCCACGGGTGTCAGGTCGACAGAACATGCAAAATCGAGGCCGATTTTTCCACTGAGGGCCTCCATTGGGGTGCCCAAAACGGCGCCCAAGCCTCGCCCGGTTCCTTCTACTCGTGGTTCGTATGCGCGGTACCCGTCGGAGCACTTGCATTCTGCTTCTCAGGTATCGGGGGCTCTCTCGAAGAGTTCGCCTCCATCTCAGGTTGCAGGGACCTCATTCCATTCTGGTGGGGCCCCAGAGCTGCAGTCGGGTCCGTCATTGACCAAGGGTCCTGGGGCCAAGAGAGGCATTGATCTCTTGCATTCAGGAACAAACAAGGGCAGCTCCAAGGTTGTCAAGCAGTCCGAGATCCATTCCAGTCAATGGTCCCGGGCCCTTCAGTTGTGGTCGGAGCTGTGCGAATTTGCATTATCATGTTCCAAATTGCTTGGTGACATTTTCAACAGCTCTAATAAATATTCCCTTTTGGAGCAACTGCTCCGCCGAGTGTCGGACACGACGGCGCTGCGATACATTGCGATTCTGTGGCAGCTGTTGCATACGATTCGCGACCTGGGTTTTGACATTACATCACTGTCTCAGGTTCAGCTTATTGACTCAATTCATACATTACAGCGATCTCGCAGCCATCACTCTTCGGTACATTCCATCAATGTGCTCAAGGCGTTACGATGGTTCTCTTCCACAGTGCAACCCTCGGGCTTTCCTTCATTATATGATGGATTGTTTCATGCCAGGTCATGGCAATCGCAAGGTGCCTCTAAGGAGGCTTTACCCCTTCCATTATCGTTCGTACTGTGGCTGGAGACTCAAATTGTGTTCGGCCACTTTACATTGGAAGAGACTGCTTTCGCGGGGTCAGTGCTAGTTTGCATTTGGTGCAGCCTGAGGTTTGGCGACTCACAACACATTCAGTTGTCGGACCTGTGCATTGACTTCGATAGCTTTAGAGGTGCATCTTACCGAACGAAAACACAAAAAATTATGGCTTTCGGCTGCCTTTTCTCAGGACTCTCACGGCTGCCCCGCACACAATGCTGGCTTTTGCATTGGCTTTTAGCTCTTGAGAAACTTATGGATTTACATTCAGATCCTTCGGACATACCGGACTACATTTTCTTCCTGCTGGACAAGGAGTGCATTAGACCTCTGACTTACGCAGAGTGCCTTTCGAGGCTCAGACATTTGCTGGTCATGTGGAACCAGCTGCCACCAGGTCAGGAACTCCAATATACATTGCATTCCATGAAAGTTACATTGCTTTCTTTCTTCAGGCAACTGAACATGTCGCTTGAATCGAGGCACCTTCAGGGCCATCACAAGCATTCTGCTTCTTGTGTTTTATATGGGCGAGACGACGTCTCTCCATTACTTCTGGCTCAGGACAGTTTCATTGAGAGAGTAAGAGGAGGCTGGCGATCCCGAACTCCATTAATGCGTGGAGTCACCTTTATGCCTCTTGACCCGGCATTGCAGTGGCCTCCGGACCTCGGGGCAGTGCTGTCTGCTGCATTGCCTGTCTTCTTCAGGTTGGATACATTTCCGCCGCCTTCTTTGCCATCGACCGATGTACCCTCAGCTCCATCTGCATCAGCTGCCCTGAGACAGGATGTGGTTCCATCTGCCTTGCCTGAAAAGGCCCCGGAAGAGGCGGAAACGAGCAGCTCGGAGGGCGAGCTGGGCGAGGCTGAGGAGATTGCTTTCCTCAGTGCAACCACCAGCTCCATCATACATGCTTGCATTGAAGGCAAACCGGCTTGCGGCTGCCGGGGGACCTTCCATTTGGTTTCGCACCCACCTGCGGGCTCGCGATTTTGCAAGTCAAAGCCTTGCATTTCCATTCTCACGAACCTCTCGTGACATTGTCGGGCGCCTGACAAAACATTGCCTTTCGTTGCAATTGCGACTGCGAGTGTTTTCATCACTGACTAATACTCCCTCTTGGTGCAAGTGCGGGCATTTGCATTGCATACCTCTGCAGTGGAGTGCTCAGACGATCAGATTTGAATGGCAGGCATCATGTGACTGACATTGCACTTTCATTATTTGCTTTCAGCTTGTACAGTCACTGGATTGCATTAGCATGGCTTGATGTCACACCTTCAGGTTTCCATTGACTTTAGTTTCTCTCTGAGCAGTGCATTTTGCTACTCCGCGAAATTTTGCATCATGGAGAACATTCGCAACACCGAGGAGGTTCGGAAAGCCCTGAGCTTCATTTACAATTCCGATGTCCACCAAGTCGTCAGCTGCATTAGGGGCGGACCGGAGGCTGGAAAGAGAAAGCTGTTGCTGATGAGTGCAATGAGTTTCCAGCTGTCATCCACTACATCGTCTACATCGTCTCCTCCGAAGTCTGACAAAACCTCCATTGAGGAGGAGAAGAGCACGGCACCCCCGCCGGAGGAGACGAAGAAGGATGCATCAAGTGCTGGGTCGGCTGCTGCATCAGATGGGGATGCACCTTCCACTGCGGATGCATCCAAGACACCCCCTTCGGGGACGGCAACAGCAGGGGATCCCACTACATCCCCGCCTCCCGCAGCTGCGACTACATCCCCGGCGCCACCGATACAGCCCATTCACAGCCCTACATTCCTTCAGGAGGGCACGGGGGGCCACAAATGCCCTGTGGCTACCCGACAGGTTGTATGTTGCCGCTCCGAGTGCGACACTGATGGTTGCATTGCACTCTGCGGATATAGTTCCGAGGTACCCAATGACAGCCATTTCATTGCATCCTCCACCCGCCATGCTTGCAAGGCGTGCTATCGTGCACGCATGCATTCCAAAGAGTCTCAGGATCCTGGTACATCAAGTACATCCTGGGATCAAGACTGGGGGGATGATCAGTGGAATCACGGCGACAGCTGGAACTGGTGGCGTCGAGGAGGATACTAGCTGCATCCTCCAGTGTGCATTCGTGCACTTTTCTCCATTTTAAGAACGGGCTGCTCGTGTTTTCCAATGACGGCCCAGGAGTTAGACTCATGTCTCCTCCATTGCTTTGGCAGCCACCTTGGCGCCTGCAGCTGACCTCCCAGCGAGGGAGTGAAAACCTGTTCCTGACCGGTCTGTTTGCATTCTCAGCTTGCATCTGCTGGGTTCGGACCCTTACGGTTCATGTTCTCAACACTCCTGTGTTGCATCGTTTTTGGCCCCAGCGATTGCCATGCTTCGACATGCCTATGGCTCTCATGTCACGACCACTTCTGGAGTCAGTACTTTGTACATCTACTCAAGGAATGCCATGATCTTAGGCACTTGCATCTGTGCTTGTCAAGATCTCTGGTAGAACATACCAATTTTGCAGATTGCACGAGTGCAGCCTTGGCTTTCTCCTCGACTGGTGCATTCGCACCATTTTACAGGCCTGAGGTCAGTGCATCTTTTGGCAGTTACTTTGCTTCACTGCCAGGTCGATTTCTTTGGGGAGTATGTCGTCCCCCAGCTTGGAACAAATCCTCAAAGAGGAAAAAGTTCCGGATCTCATTGCAGGGCAACTCACTTCGCAACTTACGGTCCGCTCCTTTCCTTGCATTTGCGAAGGTGTGGACACTCTGCCGGATTGCATCAAGGATGTCTTGGACGCCCCGGGCCAGGCTCTCCTTACCACTGTCACTCTGGCGTGCTTGAAGGCAGCATATCATCGCTGCATTTCTTCTGTGATTTCGGCGACACCCTCAGCCACATCTGCACCCCCTGCAACTGGCAGTGGAGCTCTCAGTACATCTTCGTGGACAGAGCCTTTTCCTGCGAAGTTGAGCATTGATCGAGTGAATGCCATGAAAGCTACATTCGAAGCTTCATATCCCTCCGAAATTCTCGATGCATCCAGCATGCCCTCGTCAAGGCTACTTGCATCCTGCAACAAGCAAGTGCAGGACAAGCACTATTCTTACATTGCATGGAAGTTTCGACTCAGCGAAGAGAAACAGGAAGACGTTACATCTTCCAGACCGAAAAAGATCGCACGTCTCGACGACTTCATTTTTGACGACGTGCCCTGCCGGGATATAGCTGATACTGGCGTGTCGCAAATGTTCCTTTCGCATTTGTTAGACTTGATCGCCTTTGCATTTTGTTTGCTTGAAATCGGTCACCTCAGTTCCTTTCGTGCATACAACAAGCTTTTCATAAAGCTTGCATTCCATCGTCCGCCACCGGAGTCAGGGCTGCGAAGCCCTAACGTCACGGAAATGCAGGCGGCGGACCGCGAAGCTTGGAAATGCATTTGCGATCTTGTGAACAAAGGTTGGTGCATGGATGATGCATTGCACGAGATCGTGCAAGTCCGCTGCATTTTGCAGAGTCACCTGCAGCCGCGTGTTTTCATTCAGAAAACCAGGAGGCCCAGCACCGGATCAGGCAACACACCTCAGCCTGACAAAACTCACCCAAAGGGCAAAGGCGGCAAGGGCAAGGGCAAGAATGGTAAATCGAAGGACACCCGCGACCAGAATGGCCCCAAGTGGATGGTTTCATTTTATGAGAACGGAGTTCAGAAGCAGATGTGCAAGCGATGGAACCTTCGTTCTGGCTGCAAGTTGGATGACTGTACATTCGTACATGGTTGTGCTGTTGACGTTGGAGGCCGACCTTGCGGGAAGGACCATCCAGCTTACATGCACAAGTCCTGAAACAGCCCGAAACCTGTGGAGGGACAGTTTTCCGGGCTTTCAACACATGCACCCTCACCTGTTCCATCGGCAGGTCATACAGCTACCTCTGATGCTGACATTCTTGACTTGCTTCAGCAGTCCTTTACATCAACAACTGTGAAGTACAGATGGCAGGCTATTGAGGGGGACCGTGCAGATGCCGCCTACTTTAACCTCGGTGGTTTCTCGCAGTCGGTGCGTTTTGGATTGACACATCATACATTCCAATTCCAGCACATCTTGTGCCGACTTAATGCTTGGTTATGCATGCTCTTTCCATTGGGTACATGGACTTCTCTATGCATCTCTCACAACGAGGTGCTAAAAGTTCATCGCGATACATCTAACGAGCCCGGCACCCTCAACTACACTGTTGCCCTGGGGGACTTTTCGGGCGGAGGTTTACTGCTGGAATCTTCATCGGGCGATAAATCCTTGCGAGTCGAAGCCTTACAGAAGTGCATCAACTTTTCATTGGTTGACACCAGGTCTTCTCCCCTTGCATTTGATGGTGGTCTTTGGCACGCCACTGAGCCCTTCGTGGGCGACAGGTGGGTCATCACGGCCTACACCTGCAGGCGTTTGGCGGAATTTCAGTCATCAGATGTTGATGCATTGCGCATGTGGGGGTTTCCCCTACCTGGCGAATCCTTACCTCGTCGGATGCCTCAAACTCAGGCGGTCGAACTGCCTCAGCCCGTTCTTCCGAAGAAATTCTGCCTTTTGCTGGCTTCACAACACGCTGAGGTACTTCGTGCTGGCCTCTCAACTGCTGGAGTTCCTCATGTTTGCATTCAGTCTCTGGATCAGGAGCATGCCAGAAACTGCATTTTTCGTTGTGCGGGTGAAGGTGTTTTCCCTTCCATTTTCATTGTGTACTCTCCTGACTGGAGCGAGAGTCATACTCGCTGGGTGCTGCAACTCTGCAAAGTTGCTTATTCGGCAGGCTCTGCAGTGCATTTTGATATTTCTGGTTGGACCCAGTGCTGGTCGGATCAACTGTTTCTTCACTGCATTTGTACTGGTCTGCAGCACCTTGTGCAGGTGCCGGCGTGTGCCTACAAAGGGGTTGGTGGTTGCCCCTGGATCATGGTTTCTTCTTCGCCTTCCTTTTCGGCATTGGGGCACACATGCTCATGTAGTCGTTGCCGTTCGACTTCCACGATCTCTGACTATCCTCCTGCATTCGTGGATGCTCTTTGCGATATCCTGTTGATATCCAAACTTCGCAAATGCTCAGGTCAATGTGAATTTTCCATTGATGAGGCTTGGTCTTGCATTCCAGAGAAGCCTACTGACTCTCCACCACATGCTTGGGTGGATGGTGGCGGACTTCACAGCCGTCCAGATTGGAGTGGCCAGGAGCGGTCCACTGATGATATCTTCAAATCGCTCCGCCATGCCTTAATTGCTTGGTGTGGCAAAGCTTGCTTCTCGGAAACTGAGGTGAAGGAAATCCGTGGACTTTTCGGCACTTGGCTGGAGTCCCAAGGTTGCAACTCCATTGATTGGCAGGTAAAGGATGGTCAGCCATACTGCTTGCATTCCCTGGCTGCATTGTCTTCAGCTCTTAAAGATGCTGATATGACTCTCTTCAGTGCATTGCTCAGTGGAGTGCCTACTGGCTTCAAGCACGATATACCCATTTCCGGGGTGTTTGCTCCCTCTGGTCGCTCAGCTTCAGATGATGCATTGACTGTCTGTCAAGAAAATTGGCAGGGGGCTGAAGACGACCCAGTCCTCCTGGAGGAACTGGTGCAGATCGAGGTGGACAAAGGCTGGTTACGGTGCATTGATTCTTTGGAAACTGCACGCCAGATCTGGCCCAATGTTGCTGTTGGCAAGCTGAATATTGTACATTCCGAGGGGCGAAAACCTCGTTTGGTTGTTGATTCTTCCATTTGTGGTACAAATGCCTGCTGCCTTATTCCTGAGCGCTCTGCATTGCCTACGTTGCAAACTATCCAAGCCTCTTGGCCATTACGGGGAAAGCTAGAACCCCTGGCAGCTTGGTCCATTGACGTTCAGGCAGCCCACAAGTCCATTATGGTTCGCGAGTCTGAACAAGGACTACTTGGTATTCGAGTGGGTCCCAAGCTCTATTTCTATACAGTTTGTCCATTCGGTGCAGCTTTTTCCGCTTTCTGGTTTGCTCGACTCGGTGCATTTTTTGTTCGCACCCTTCATCGCTTGATTTTCATTGCCCACTGGCTAGCAATGTATGTGGACGACTTACTTGGCTTTCAATCTGCATCAGTTGCAGAGATGAGCTTTTGCATTACTTTATGTTTCTGCGGGGCCTTTTCCATCCCCTTATCCTGGAAGAAATTACAGTTTGGCTGCTCCATCCGGTGGATAGGATGGGAGCTCAATTTCAGTATGGGTTGTGTTTGCATCCCATCTGACAAGCTTGAAAGATTGCATTCGGTTATCGTGTCGGCCCTCCGTGGCAAGTACACTGATCGGGCTACATTGAGCAAGTTATGCGGCATGTTGCAGTGGCTTTTCAAACTTTTTCCATTGGCTAGGCCATGGCTGAGGTCTCTTTATCAAGACCTCAACACTCCACGTGCAACCAACTTCAGTGTTCGACAGAACGACTGGCAATCATTCATTTCTTGCTTGAATGACACTTTACATTTGGTCAAGTTACCTCCTGGATCGGCGATTACGGTAGGCAGCCGTGTTCTTGCTGTGAGACATCACAAGGTCTCCACCAAGCGAGAACTTTTACATTGCAACCTGGGGGATAAGGATATATGGCTTCGCATTGCTGACTCTGCATCTAAGCGTCGTGCATTGAGCCCATCCTCCAGAAGTCTGTTGCAGTTCTGGCTTGATTGGTCTGCATTGCCTCCCATTTGGCGATCGCTTCGCCCTATGGAGCATTTACAAGTGGAGGCAGCGGCTGATGCCATGGGCAATGGCCGCACTTTTGCCATAGGCGGCTACATTGTTTTGCCAGGTGGTGAATTCTGGTTTTCAGAATGCTTTACTGTGGAGGATTTTGCATTCGCAGAGCTTCCATTGAAATCTGAGGCGCACAAGGACATTACTTGTTATGAGTGCCTCGGTCAGATTGCATTAGTCTGGCTTTTGAGTGCACTAAGCCCAGGTTGCAAATTGTCTGTTCGCATGCATTCCTGGTGTGACAACAGTGGTGCTGAAGCCACTGCCAACAAACTCTTTACTACGTCTTGGCCTCTCGCTGCATTTGTGCAGCGACTGGCCATTTTAAGCAGTTTTACTGGTGTGCACTTGGATGTACATCACATTGCAGGTCCAAAGAACACTGAAGCAGACTTTTTGAGTCGCTGGCTTCCACCGGCTGCTTTGCCAGCTCGTTGGAGCCTTTCCCGACGGCGTCGCATTTCATTGAAGGCACTTTGGCATGCCTCGCCTTCTATTTCGATTTCGCCTCCATCCTGGAAGCCTTCTTTCTGCATCCCGAGTAGCTCTCCTTTAGGAGCAGCACTCTAATCACCTTGTCGCACGTTTTTCATTTGGGGAATTGATGCGCGACTTCGGTTCTCTGGCAGATTGCATTTGGGGGAAACATGCAGATCAGTTTCACTGCAAGGTCCATTCCTTGCTCGGACAGCACGATCTGCATTCCCGCCAGAGAACAAAGGAACGAGTGCTTTGCGAGTGACTGCATCAATTCCATTTGAATATTTTCCATTTGCTTTATATGTATATGCTTTACATATAAAGCTGCACATAGGAAGCAGCTGCGAATACATTAACCGAACGGTATGTGTGCTTGCTCACGAGTGTTTGGTAATGTTTTGCATGCTTGCTGCATTTCATGACACTTCATGTACATTGCAGCAAGCAGGCTCGCAGCTGCCAGCTCGCCTGCATCGCAGGCTGAAAAATTTGTCCCACCCACCTCTTCCCTTTGTTTGGGGAGTACAGTGCTGGCATCTGCATTGTGGGGGTCACAACTTTACTTGCATTGCTGGCTCCTGATGCTTGCATCTGCATCCAGCGATCCTTTTGTGGCCATCTTCTAAGAAGCATGACCTTTCTGCATTCCTTCATCGGTGACAGGTCGGTGCCTTTTGATGCACCTAGATCTCACCGGATGGGGGAAACATGCAGATCAGTTTCACTGCAAGGTCCATTCCTTGCTCGGACAGCACGATCTGCATTCCCGCCAGAGAACAAAGGAACGAGTGCTTTGCGAGTGACTGCATCAATTCCATTTGAATATTTTCCATTTGCTTTATATGTATATGCTTTACATATAAAGCTGCACATAGGAAGCAGCTGCGAATACATTAACCGAACTGGAAAGGCTCTTAGGATTGCAGAATGTGTCGCAGACAGCCGGCCTTACACCATCAGTCCGGCTTCTCGGGGGATTCGAGAGGAGGGTGACACCTTCCATGGTCACTTAGTCCAGACTCAGGACAACTTCGGCGATCCGATCACCGTCCAGTGGCGAGGCAAGGTTCACTCCTTCGTTGATGGCTGTGGACTTCACAGTCCGGGGTCGCTGGCGCCCGACCGCACCGGGCAGGGGGCTCTCCAGGGAGTCCTGAATTCGTGAACGCTCGTCGGGGCCTCTTGATGACTTCATCAGAGCAGAGATCGTGGACCCTCAGCGGGCGTATTTCATGTTGGCCTTGGGCAAGTATGAGGAAGCACCTTTCTCTGTTCAGGCCATGGGTCGTCTCCGTAGGTCTTGGTTTGCACTGCGAGAAGATCCTGCGGCAGCCGCTCTCCAGGAACCTGGGCAGCCATTCTTCTTGGAGGCGCTCTCGCAGACTTGTCGGGCTGTGGGAGATGAAGACTGGGAAGTTCTCACTCGTGCAGAGGACAACTATGCTCGTGGGCGGAGATTGGGAGTGGATCGACCCTTTCCTCGCGTAGTGGCGGTCTTCAGGCCGAAGGGCCGAAGGGGAAGTGGCGAGAGTATGATGAGTCAGAATTCCAAGCGATCAATGATCGGCCAAGGCCGTGCCTGAGCAGCTGGAGAAACAGTTCGAGGAAGAGGAGGCTCTTGGATTCATGTACCCCCTGTCTGAGAAGGAGGCGCGGCGGCGGTTTGGGGAGACGCTGCAAGTGGCGAGTCTTGGAGCCATCATAAAGGATGATGGCTCAGTTCGAGCCCTCTTCGACGGCACTCACTCCGTCAAGCTGAACAACATGATTAAGATTTCTGATAGGCTTTGAGATCGTACAAAGACAGGGAATTTTTCCAGAGGTGACTCTAGCATCTGAACAAAGCAGATCAAGCCATGCAGAGTTATGGTATCGAGAAAGTCGGCCGGAACAGATCATACAAGAGCAGTGGAAGTTTCTGGAAGGTATCTCTACCAGATCTGAACACACAGCTGCTTTGGACAAGTTCCGAAACGGTCCTCCACCAGACGCTCCCCAAAGTCAATACAATCAATGATATGCGCAGCTGACGAGATGCCGAGCTTTGGAGCCAAACTCTTGCTGAGAGGGATCAGAAATCCTGGCTGAGCGGCCCATATAGCTACCAGGAGCTCACTGAGATTTTGGATCCGCACTGGATACCTGTACGGAGGTTCGCGATTTTCCAACAAGGGAAGCTGAGGTGCATTGACGATTTGTCTGAGAACAGTGTCAACTCGTCCTGGGAAGTGGCAGAAAAGATTGACCTGCGTGCGATAGATGAACTCCTTTGGATAACATCGAGGCTCATGCAATCCATCGTTGATCGAGGATTTGTCAACCTTCGTCTTTCTTCTGGTGAAGTGATCAGCGACTCTTTGCATACCGTGTGGCGCACGCAGCCTGAGTCCGCGCGCTCCGTCTTGAAGTGCGTGGATTTGAAGTCTGCTCACAAACAGTATGCTATAAGGCCATGTGACAGCAAGAGGTGTGTGGTCAGCCTCCAGCGGCCCTCCGACGGGCAAGCCGTCGGTTTCATTTCACATACCCTACCCTTCGGCTCGCTCGCGAGCGTAGGGCTGTTCAATCGCGTTGCCCGCTTGATTCACTGCATCCTTATTGAGCTAGATTGCCTGGCCTGTAACTATTATGACGACTACCCAGTGCTCGATGTGAGTATGCTTTCGGCCAACACCGAGAAGACAATCCGCAAGCTCATGTGCCTCCTGGGCGTGATCTGCTCGAAGGACAAGGAGTTGCCTTTTTCTTCGGTGGCCGATCTCTTGGAGGTTCGCTTGGACCTTAGGGCTAAGGATTTTTCTTGCATCACTGTTGCCAACAAGCCTGACAGGGCTCGCGAAATTTCCGAGTCGGTCGCTAAAGTCCTATCGGATGGCCAGGTAGTGGTCAGAGAAGTCGACAGCTTGTTTGGAAGGATTCAGTGTGCCGATTCCCAAATCATGGGCCGCAGGGGCAAACTAGCTTTAAGCACGCTTAGGAAGCTCTCGCGAGGCTCTGGAGTTCATCGACTTTCTTCTACTGATCGCGAGGCCTTTGCTGTCTTGCAGATGCGCATGGATGCTGGCGAGCCCAGGCGCATACAGGTTGGAAGCTCTGGACCCTCACTTGTTGTTTACACTGATGGCGCATGCGAGCCTGGTGCTGCTCGATCGCTCTGCACCGTTGGGGGAGTACTTTATGCTTCTTGGAATGGGGCTGTAAAGGTCCGATACTTCGGGGTCACGCTGAGTGACTCCCTGGTCGACCTATGGGCCGAGAGCGGCAAGAAACACCTGATAGGGCTTGTTGAGTTGTATGCTTTGGTGCTCGCGAGATTCGTCTGGGGTCGACTCCTCGACGATCGAAGGGTGCTTTACTTCATCGATCACGTGGGAGTGCTCGCCGCTACCATCAATTGCACATCTAGGGACGAGCTGTGGAGGACTCTGCTTATACATCTTGAAAGGGCCGATGCCAAGCCTTGCATTGGGTGGTATGCTCGTGTGCCTTCTCAGTCCAATCCCGCTGATCCCCCGTCGAGGGGCTGCTGGATCTTTCCGATGTGCGAACATGCGATCCGGGACCATCCTGCTTGTTTTGCCACGGGCGAATTACTGCGCTCGTCTTGACTTGGGGATATGGTCCTCGCTTCGTGACAATGGTCACTGCCCAATGGGGCGGTTTATGTGATGTTGCTTGTGTCATGCAGGATGTGTTTCACGAATGCTCGAATCCCAGATCGCATGTGCGAAAATCCTCACGTTGTGCGTCCAATTTCATATGCTGTTTTATATTCGTCTTCCCACATAAGTGTATTGGGGAATACAGCGATGGATATACGATTGCATTGATTATGATTCGATTGCGGAATCGAGTTCCGGGAATAAGCAGATTCAGAACGGAGCGGAGCGAAGTTCTTAATGTTTTATACCCGGACGATGCTTTTTGGCATTGGCCAAAAACTTGATTTCGCAATCACGTTTTTCAATCACTTGTTTTGAACCATTCTTTTGCTGCAAGTTCCTTTGATGACTCTTATGCTCTTGGCATAACGAATGTTGTGACTTGCAATTCTTGATCAAGGGTGGGTGGGAGGGAGCGCCTCCTTGAATGGGCAAATTTGACACCCGCCCGCCCAACCCGGGGATATGGTCCTCGCTTCGTGACAATGGTCACTGCCCAATGGGGCGGTTTATGTGATGTTGCTTGTGTCATGCAGGATGTGTTTCACGAATGCTCGAATCCCAGATCGCATGTGCGAAAATCCTCACGTTGTGCGTCCAATTTCATATGCTGTTTTATATTCGTCTTCCCACATAAGTGTATTGGGGAATACAGCGATGGATATACGATTGCATTGATTATGATTCGATTGCGGAATCGAGTTCCGGGAATAAACCTTTTCTGATGTAGGAACCATGTCAATGTTTTGCGAATACCGAAAAGATGACAGCCTGAATTGGGTTTCCGGAAACTTGCTCAGCGCTTTACTGGTAAGAAGATCCAATCCTGCCAGAAGCAATGTGGAATCCGGCAATGAGACCTGTAGGTCTTCAGCCCTACGATACCACCTAGCCCACCGTTTCAAATGCTTAAGCGCTACGCTCACCTCGGAAGACGATTCTGGTGTAGTGAGAAACCGCAACAAAGCCGAACGCTCCTTTAAACCACCCGGCTGATAGGTGCAAAAGATCTTCGCGGCCGCATCAATGCAGGACATCCGTTGGGTGCTTACCAGCTCCTCCTTCAAGGAGTTGGGAATGGCTTTAAGGATCAGGTGCAATCCTCGCTGTTCTACACGAGAGAATCGCGTCCCTTCGAATCTATGAGGCTGATTGGGTCTGAGAGAAAGCCTTTCAACAGGAGTTGAGGTTAACCAACGCTGGTAATGATCAGTCGATGCTTGAAGTACTTGTTTCCACCATTCAGCGCTATTTGGACTTAAATCTTTCATGACCGGACCTGCCAAAGTGAGCCAGTCACCAGCTAGAAGAGGCGAGACCTCCTTATCCCCGTCATGAATGACCAGCTTCTGAAGCTCAGCCGTTGAAGTTTTCACCTCCTCAGCTCTCCCGTCATGGTCTCCACCATGTGTGGCGAAAACCCGTTTCAAGCCATTATAGAACCACTCCTAACCTTCGCGTCCCTCGGAACTCCCACCGGCAGAGCCTAACCTACCACTGCAATCGTTTGTGAAGGAATCGCCCTCAACTCTCACACTAGTTCCCCGCATTTCGCTTGGAACTTCCGGTGGAGCCAATGATGGAAGGCTTCTGGGTAGATTGCTTGCCGGCCAGGGGTAAGGTGGGGACACTGCAGGTTGCGGGGCCTTTACATCAGGAGACTTCGGAGCAGCCGCAATTGGCGGCGGTCGGATATCAGTGCCACCTGGAGAGATGGGATAAACAATCGTAGGCTTGATCACCTTGTCCTTGCACCCGGAGCTTGCAAGACCTCAGGAGCAGCAGCCACCGGAGCATGAGAGCAAGGGTTATGGGTGGGATCCGATGCCGATGCAACCAATGACCTCAGAGCTCTCTTTGAAGCTACGGGACTTTCAGACAACCCCCTACGCCTAACCGGACTACCACTTCTGGACCTCGGGGGCCGATTTCCTGCAGATTGTGGCTTAACCTCAGAATGAACAGCCTGAAATGGGGACGAAGCTCTCGAACCAAATACGTTAGCTTCGGAGTTGGGCTTCGTGGTAGGTTCAAGTTGTAGACTTTCCGACGTCAAGCGCCAGGCGTGTTCAACTCCCGACACCGTCACCAACCCAGATTTCTCCTCACCAGACCCCGCGCTAGGATCAGCGCCCCCGGATGCACCAGCTGGAGACAGAGGGGTTTGGGAGTTATCCACAATGGGCAGCCCCGGAAATGCATGCTCTACCCTAGCCTCTACAGACGTTCTTGGAGCTACCGCCGATGCTGCCGACTCAACTCCCAACCTCATCCTCTGAAAGTCGCTCGCCAAGTCATGTTGAGCGCTCTGTCTCGCTTCCATAGCCTCTAGTCGATCCATGAGTTGCCCCAACAATGGAGTCACCTGGCTTTGGAAGATGCTCAAAACCTGCCGTTGTACCGCTGCTTCCACTTCCAACCCTCGCTCAGGATTGACCCTTACCTCAGCACTAGGCTCATCAACGTCCATAGCTGCGGCGCGAGCGGTACCCCTGATCTGAATATCTTCCGCCCTTTTAGACCCTTGGAGGTGCGAGCCACTGCCCTCTGGGACAACTGGCATGCTAGCATAATCCGGAACCAGCTCATCTTCGTCTGGATCCCACTTTGCAGCCATACCCCCGCCCTCCATGCGTGACAACTCACTGTGACCAGGCGATGCCGGAGAAGCTCTGGCAATCTGTACCGGCGGCGGCTGATTACCCACTTGGGTTGGTGCTTGCTCTAGACCACCTCTATTTGGCTCATCACCTTGAGATGCCAGTGCATCTGCATAGTTAGGCTCTGCAGCATCATCGCTAACACCACCGAGCAGCAAAGGATCCATAGCCGAAACTTCGGATTCTTCGCCCATTTGCAGCGCTTGCGTAACAGACTCACCCCAACCAGCAGCAGGCGTTTCAAGGTTGTGTTCCATAGCGGCACAGGATTTAGAGCGTTGGGCTCATAACCCTTGTGAGGGTTAGAGCGCACTTCTTTTAGGCACAGGCAACCAAGATCATACGAAGATACACTTGCGCGAAAGCTACTGTATACTGTACAAACTTTCTCTCGTCACATGCTACTTCGGATACTGCTTGGATGTTCTCGTGTTGTGCGTGTCATCCTTAAAAGAGGGGCCATGCCTGAGAGCCTGTTGCGCCTACGGCGCGATCTTGCACTGCACTGCTGTCAACACCAGCAGCTGCGCCAAGGCTCGTACCTGAGCGGAGCTCAGGATGTTCACGCTTAAACTAGTATTAATATCCAAAACATTCAAATTTGTTAAACTACTAAAAATCAGGGTGGAAATCCCAAAGATATAAACAAACATAAGTTAATTTATTGGAATTACTTAAATTATTTGGGAGAGGAAGACTTTAAATAAATTAAATATTGGCTCCGGCTCCTTAATCAATTCTTTTCACAACGATTTAGTTAAATTACATAATTGAATAACCGTATTTAAACTATCTTTATTATTCATAGTTTCATAATATTTCCGTTCCTAAATTGATATAATCTACTCTAATTTATTGAATTGTTTAAATCAGGTTGAAAGTTCTTGAAAGATATTGAAGTCCAATGTGTAAAATATTTGAATCAGTCGATAATAGAAATACTTTAAATCCCTTAGATACTTCGAACAGTTTATGTTTAAACTATTTAGATTAACTGAATTATTTTCAAACAAGAGATCTAACTCGATGCATCAAATAGACCTTCAAAGTGGTTATTTCGTATGCTAACTGAATATATCGACATGCTAGCCTAAAATATTGATAGATTCTTATCTCCAATTTCGACAGATAATATGATATGAGCCTAATATATCTATCATTAAATCTATTAAGGGACGGGCGCTGGCCTCCATCACTCATATTGCATGATTCGTTTTTTGAACGACGATCTATTTGGTCGAAATATCAAAGCATACTAATTATTCATTTTTAAGACATCATTGATCATATATTCAAGAAAGTTGAATAGACACATTTAAATATTTTTCGTCCGTCATGAATATGGGCAAACTGAAATTTCGTAGCATTAGATATTATTGATTCATAGAAGATTCGGTACTCTAACGCTTATTAGAAAAATTTGGTCATACCCCTCCCCATGATCCACTTTTCTTCTCATTGATCCTGTGTAATCTTCTATCCCAAGATGCTTAGCCCTGGAATCCGAATCTATCGGTACTTACGAGATGCTCTGCACTTCATACATGCAGAGATAAACAAATCGATCTCGACAGCAGACTCTGATTCTGGATTCTGAGGTTGTCGAACTGCTTAAGATATGTAATTTGAATAGACATAAATACTCTTCTCTTCATAGCACAAGGGGTAAGGACAATTTCTGCAATGAATATAACCATAATCGTGGTATACTTGACTTATTAGCAATAATAGTAATCAGCAATATTTCCTATCGAACCATAGAGCAAAGAAATCAGGACTCCTTAGAATATATAGAAAATAACCTCCGTATGTTTTCATGCATCAAGGGAATCTTGATCAAAATCATAGTTTCAATTTCTAGAAGACAGGAAACTCAATTATTCTTTCTCAGATGATCGCTGCCACGTGCATTGATTTTCTGGTTCTTCATGACAAGTTGAACCACGCATATGAAGAAGGGTACGCATGCTGTGCTTTGCAGGAACATCCTTTGGTTGGCTCGCGTGCAGATGTTTGCAGCAACCTGCGTTTTGAGATGTGACACGATATGTCAGGTCATGCCTTTGATTCCAAGTATTTTTGAGGCATTGTATTCTTTCGTCGTTGTTTGTTTTAGTGGGCTGCCGGTTGTAGCGTCATTACAGCTTGCAGCATGCGGGCAGATGCAAGATCGCCTCTTTTCCATCGCATCTGGATTCCGGGAAGAGTCCTGCAAGGACAAGGGGACCAACTTGTGACATGCAACCACGACACTGTTCCCGCATGCTTGCACTTCGCTGTGTGTTTGCGTGTGTGCGTATGTCAGGAGCACGATCCGGAACTCGGGGATGATTTCTCCAAGTTTTTGTCGACCCTGCCGAGCAAGGCGGGGCTGTGCTCTCAGATCTTTCATCGAGACCTCTAGCCGTCCATGCTGGAATACAGAATCTCCACGTCTGGGTCTTGAGCTTTTGCCGGGCTATGGTTTCGTTCGCTGAAGTCTGAAGTCGTCACTGACTCGCAGGCGTTAGGCTTTAGTGCCAGCTTGAGTGGCTTCAAGTGGCTCTTTCTCAAAGTTGCTTTTCAATCTGGCAGCTGTTTTGCCCTGCGCCTCGTCTTGCGAGGAATGGATACCGTTTGGAGACGAGGTTGGGGGCTCAAGCTGTTTTGATCTCTGCAGTGCTTTGCCTGTAAAGTTTATTTTAAAGTCAGATGTTGGATTTTGCAGCGTCTCATGCAACCTTTCACACGGAGCTTTGGCCGAGCGGTGTGAGTGCCGGAGTGAAGATCCAGTCCACATCGTTTGTCCTGCGAATTTACGGACTGCTGTGGTTCCTGTGAATTCTGACTTGTGTTCTTGTCATTCTGTTGTGCTGCAATGTTTACCTGTATTCGTCGTTGCTCATCATTAGAGGCAGGGTTCTGGATTCATGTTGAGGCTTTGCCAGGCAGCTCTTTTCTTCCTCAACTTTGTGTTGACGTAAACTCTACTCTACATTGGCTTTGGATCAGCAGAAATGTGTGGGTCAATGGTACCAGTGATCTTATTGAGCCTCAGCGGTCATACCAACAATAAGTAAGAAGTTGATTGTCAAGATATTCATGCTGATAAGTCAGGAGGGAAGCAGCAGCAGCATAGTAGTAGCGATAGCCGTAGCTGCAGCGGCAGCAGCAGCCGCGGCGGTAGCAGTAGCCGTAGCCGTAGCTGCAGCGGCAGTCGCAGTCGCAGTGGTTTTGCTGGCAGTAGTGGTCGTCGTAGTGGTGGTGTCGCTGGCAGTTCCTCGTCTTCGTGTTGGTGGCTGTTGTGGAAGCCATAGTGCCAGGCACACATGCCCATGGAACTAATTCGCAGAAGCTTTGGAGGCACCGGCGCCGCGACAGGGGGTGTTCGGAGCACCAAGTGACAATGTGCTTTTCTATTTGCGACTTGGTGGATGAGGAGAGATGAATTTCAGTCGACGGGCGGAAAGGGTTCAGAGCCAATTTGATGCAAAATCTTGCGAGACACATGTGAAATAAAGAATTGCTGTCACGCTTGATTTTTGTGTCTAAGGAAGCCATGCCAGATGCCGGTGTGCGGTTCACTGAGTTGGACGGCTGATCCTCTCAATGAGAAAGAGCTGGCTTTTCTCAAAAAGGACCGTCCGTGCCGTGGGACAACCCCCACATCCTGAGTTCGCTTGAACTTGGCTTTCGATTTTTCGAAGATCCGCAGCTTGCATCTGCGCCAGTTACAGTTCCTTAGCAAGATTCCTAGGACCGGATATGGCAACCTGCATCCGGTGCGATATGGGTATTCTGCAGTCCGGAGTGATGTTTGTTGCGCTGACCAAGTGCTGTGTTTCCTCGCTCTCTTGTTACTGCTCGGCTTCGGTATTTCGTTTCACAGGGCAAGCCGCGAAGCCGATAGTTTACTCGAAGTCCCGAATGATGAATTCAGGATGGACAGCATGAAGTTCGGATCAACAAGCAACTTGGAAAGGCTACATTGTTCTCACAAGCTCTTGATGTTGGTTCATGTTGAAGACAGAGACGCGGTTCTGGCATGATTAGCACGAACTGCGGGGGTTGTAGTCTCTTGTTGTTTGCTGTTTGGTTTGCTTTTAAGGTATTTTATCGCCAGTGGTGGAGTGCCCGAGGCAACTCTCAACGCTGTGGAGTGCCCGCGAGCTCCTCGCCTTCGCGCAGAGCAGATCTGCCGAGTTCGACGTCACCAATGTGATCACAAACTTGCAGCATGTAAGCAAGGAGCAGCGTTGGGGGTTTCGGCTTTGCTGAAATTGAAGCTTAAGGCAAGTATGGACGGACTTAGCAGCACGACTCAGCAGGACTGTTGATGGTGGTGCTCTTAGTGATATCGTGGCAGGTAGTTCTGGTGTTGATGTTGCTGGTGGTGGGTGGTATAGTTTAGGTACGGCCCCCACTCAGTAATAGTTGAATCATAGTCATAATATAGATATATTAGGACCTTAATAGTAGCCCTATTATAGACTCTTACTGTATGGGGGCCGTACCCAAGGTATAGTGGTGATGATGGTGCTAATGGGGGTTGCAATAATGGTGGTGCTGGTGGTGGTGGCCTAGTGGTGGTGGTGGTGGTCTAGTGGTGGTGGTGGTGATGGTGGTCGTGGTGGATGTGGTGGTATGTAGCTTATAGCCTGCCTGCGGGGATTTGAGTTGTAATATTCTGAAGGCGACGAAGATTGAGTTGTAGCAATGCGAGGAGCTGTGGACGTCGTCGTGTTGTGCCGCCGCTGCAGCTGCTGCTGTGCTACTGCTGCTGCCGTATGTCCTAGACTTGCACGGAGTAACTTTTAAGATGCCGAACGTCTTGGCCTGAATCCGTGAGGCCTTGTTTTCAGCCTCAGGCGCAATCTCCAACCCCCACACTCGACGCTGGAGAAGTAGAGTGAAGCCCTTTGAAAGGACGAGCTCTCAACTTGTTTTGGCCGAGGCACCGGGTTGCGAAGTCTGCGGATCGTTGGCAGGCACCCGGCTGGGTTTTGAGATATTCACTGATTCTGCGTGGCTTGAGGTGAGGTGCTGTGCCAAGATGGAGTTTGGAGAATAACCCCCAGAGTTGAGTGCCCTTCGCTGAGATGTAGTCGCTCGGACTGGTCTTAAGCGTTTCGTGGGGGGTGTGAATCTTGAGTTGGTCGGGTGAAGGCAAAATCTTGCCAACATCTTGCTCCTTATGCTAAAACTTCTACCCTTACAGCGCATCTGCAGGGATCAGATCTCAGCGCCAGGTGAAGAGCGATCCACGGTTGAAGGACCTTTTCCAGAGAGCGGTCGCGACTTGCCGCGATATTGGGGTGTCCTAGGCGTCCCAGGCCCATGCTCACGCTTGTGCAGGCTTTTCAGGCTTTCCAAACTTGTTCCAAGGAGGCCGTGAGTGCGCCTGACGGAGCGTCTGTCCGAGATATAGCCAAGATCCAGTGGGCCATCGGACGCCTGCAGTTCCGAGATTTCGCGGTTGAAGAAGGTATGGCCGATGCAATATTCTCCCGTTTGGATCAGTTTGAACCTCAAGGCCTTTCCAATATTATTTGGAGCTTTGGCTTTGCACCGCCGTCGGCACTTCTGTTGCAGGGGCTCCTGGATGCATTCTCTGCAAAAGTGGTTGAAAGCGACCCGCAGGCACTCAGCAACGTGGTTTGGTCTCTTGCAAAGCTTTCCTGCTGCCGCACTCCACTCCTGCACAGTGTCTCCCGGGTTGCTGTAGCAAAGCTGGATGCATTCGATCCCCAGGGGCTTGCCAACATTGCTTGGTCCTTTGCCACACTCCAGCACTCAGATCCCACCTTGTTCTCCGGAATCTGCGAAGCCTTTTGCTTTGGTGGTGCTGGCTGGGACCCACAAAACGTTTCGAACTTGATATGGTCCTGTGCGAAGATTCAGTTCTCTTCAGAACCTATGTTGGATACAGCGGCCGGAGAGGCGACATCAACGATTGATGGTTGGAGCTGCCAGGGCGTTGCGAACCTTCTCTGGGGCTTTGCAAAGCTTGCGTCCGTGAAGGCAGATCTCTTTGACAAGGGCGCCCAGGTAGTGAAGCAGAAGTTGCGAAGGTTCTCCCCACAAAACTCAGCGAGCGTTGTTTGGGCATTCGCCAAGCTGTCCCTGCTCACACGAGACCTGCTCGACCTGGTTGCGTCTGACGTCATGCTCAAACAGGCGGAATTCAATCCGCAGCACGCTTCGTCCGTGATGTGGGCATGTGGGACTTCCAGCCATTACCATGCGAAGCTCTTGAGGGTTCTCAGCAACAAAGCATCGGACAGGTCCGAGTTCAACTGTCAAGACTTGTCGAACTTTGCATGGTCTTGTGCCAAGCTGCTGTGGGCAGATGCTCCGCTCTTGGAAGCCTTGGCTGCGGATGTTTGTGAGAAAGCCCAAAGCTTTCCTGCACAGAACCTCGCCATGTCGGTCTGGTCTTTTGGATGCCTCAGCTTCCGAAAGGAGCCGATGATGGCGGCCTTGATGGCTCACATGCCGAGCGTGCTCGGGGAGCTAGGACCCCAGGGCTTGGCGAATGTGGCCATGGGCTGTGCCAAACAGGTCTTTAAGAGCGAGGTCTTGGAGGATCTTGCAGCAGCGGCTGCAGCAAACATGAGGAGCTTCAGCAACCAGGAGTTCTCGATGCTCCTTTGGTCCATGGCGAAGTTGGCCCTGAAGAGCTCAGGCTTCATCCGAGAGTCGGTGGCAGAAACGAAGGCGCGGAGGGAGGCCCTGAATCCGCAAGATCTCGCCGTCTTGGCCTGGGCCTTTGCTCATCTTCAGGGTGGCCGTGAGTCGGAGGAGATTCTTGAGGCCCTCGCTTGGGAGATGACGAAGACGAAGAACGTTAGGGATTTTTCGGCCCAAGATTTGTCGAATATCTCCTGGGCCTACGCGACGGCCTGCCTTGAAAATGCGGTGATGATGAGTGCGATCTCGATGGAAGCGAAGCAGAAGATGGGGAGCTTTCAAGCGCAGGACCTGTCGAACATGTGCTGGGCTTTTGCCAAGCTCGGTCTCACCGACGAGGGCCTCTTCGATGCCATGGCCAGGGCAGTGCAGGAGCGAGTTGCAACACTGCTCCCTCAGAACCTCTCGATGGTCGCCTGGTCTTTTGCCAAACTCGGCCTGCTGAATGAGGACATGATGGCTGCCATCGCCAGGGAAGTGCTGCGGAAAATCGAGGACTTGGACGGCCAGGCAACTGCCAACCTCGTCTGGTCTTGGGCCGTGCTGGGCCTACGCCAACCCTGGCTCCTCGAAGCTTTGATGCGTCGGGCATCGGTGCTCATGGCAGCATTCAGTCTGAGTGGCCTTGAGATCGCCAACATGGCTTGGGGACTTGGCCTCCTCGGCCTTCTGCGAAACCCCTCAGAGCCCTGGCTCTGCCATGCCGCCAGCTGCTTCCTGGAGACGACTCGGGCCGCGCCTCCGGGAGCTTCCTGGGTGGACTTCGCCAACGTCTGCAAGGCCACTCCCCACGAGACAACTGGGGACCCCTCCCTTGTGGCTGTGGAGGGACGCTTCCGCGAGCGGTTCTTGGAGCCGGTCTTGGAGACCCTGCGGGGCCTCCAGAGAGCGGAGACCTCGGCGGAGGACTTGGAGTCTAAGGCGACCGATTTGGGGCTCCGCAACTTGGGTCCAACGTACAGCGTGGAAGCCTTGCAAGCACTGGGCTTTCTGGATGAGTCGGCGCCCGACCACGGCTGGGTGCGCGAGGCGCGGTGGCAATGTCGGAGTGTGCTGAGAGAATGGCAGATCCCCGGTGTGCACAGCATCGTCGCTTATGCGAAGTGGAAGGTCGTGCATCCGAGCGGCGTTGAGTGCGTGCTCCCGGGACGAGTCTTCGTCTCTGAGCCCCAGACTCATGTAGAGTCCTTGGAGGAGCTGGCGACTTGGCTCAAGCCCTTTGCAGCTTGCGAGCGATTTGCGGAGAGAATGGCCTTGCTCGCACTGTTACGCTCCATGTCTTCAACGCTCGAGCGGCAGCAGCTTGGGGATTTCGAGGGCCACGTGAAGGTGTACCTCAGCCACGTACCGTCGCTCTGCACTCTTGGCATGCTTTGCCAACTGTCGCGGCCTCAGAGTTTCAAGTTTGTCGTGCAAGGTTGGTCGGAGAGAAGCAAAGAGAGAGACCGAGAGCTCGAAGCACAGAAACATCAGGTCGAGCCGCTGCCCACGTCTCTCCGTACGCTTTGCCTTCGACGATGGGTGGCGAAGCTTCTGTGGCCTCCCGCGCTTCGATTCGCGTCCAGCTCTGGGGCCTTCTCTGAGCGCCAGTCCGCAGTGAAAAGGATCGGCTTAGGACTCGGAGGCTCCGAGTAGGACTGCCACTGGTCCCTGCGTGGTGGATGCCGGCCGAAGCTCATGGCATGCTGCATTGGCACGCTTCGGCGCAGGCTGAAGGAGAAACTGAGAATTTGTGACTTGGCTCGTCCTTTGCGGTGATATCGGAAGGATGATCATGTCAGACTTGTGCCTACGTTGATTGGAGAAAACGCAACGAGCAGTCAGTTGGAGTGCTTGCAAACCGACTTGCAGCTGCTAGATCTACTAGGGAAAAAGCCTTTGCCGCGAAGCTCACCTTGCGGAACACAGCTCCGGATCTCTCCTTTTCTTGGCTCTGTTCTGGCCGCTACACACCAAGTTAAGCAGATTACGTGTCTGGTCGTCATGCTTCCACGAAGGCACGAAGTCTTGATTCTCGGCAGTCGCAGAACGCTTGCAGATATTCTTTGCCCGGTCATATAGCTGAGCCACAGCAACATCCTGCAGCGCTGGCCGCATAAGCACGACCTGGCAAATGATGGCCGCGCATGAACTTCCCGACCTCACCTTCATCAGCTCCCGAACCCAAGAGACTTGCACAAGACCCCCTCAAGCCTCAAACATACTGACACCTCGCCACACACAGACACAATGCCGTTTGCCACACTCAGATGGCTCAATGGCGAAGAGGAGGCTCGGTCTGTGGAGAATTGCAGCTCAAATGCCCGCAGTATTCATTCTCAGGATGGCAACAACAACCGTAGTCTTCATGCCAACCAGCAACGATCACAACAAGCGCAACAAGGGCGACAACAAGATCCATCATTGTAGATGCGCAGTCAGCTGTGCATGTACACTGTTGTGCCACATAGTCGACGCAACAGTAGCATTTCGGCCACCACTACTGAGGTGACTACTAAGAACCGAACAGCAACAAGAGCAGCTCCGACAATAGGAGCAGCTTCACGTGTCTACTTTCTCAGACTAGACGCTCGGTGATTCCGTGAGAATCTCGAGACAAGCTGCCATGAACGGACTGGTACCAACATTGCTGCAACGACGACTGGTCGTGTCGGTGGTGGTGGTGGTCGTTGTGGTCGTTGTGGTCGTTGTGGTCGTTGTGGTCGTTGTGGTCGTTGTGGTCGTTGTGGTCGTTGTGGTCGTTGTGGTCGTTGTGGTCGTTGTGGTCGTTGTGGTCGTTGTGGTCGTTGTGGTCGTTGTGGTCGTTGTGGTCGTGGTCGTTGTGATCGTCGCCGGTCGTGGTGGTCGTGGTGCGTCTGACAGGATGCCCGTTACCGTTAATGGTATTGAGTATGCTGAGGACGGGGTAGTAAAAATGCAGTCGCAGTGAGTGATGATGAAGATGAATGACGGCTATGATAGATGTCATGATGACGATGACGATGATGAAGAAGAAGATGATGGTGATGTGATGTTGCTGTGGATTGGTCATGCCGACGAATTTGCTGCTGGCTACGGTTAGAGTGCTGACGATGATCATGAAGGTAATGGTGATGGCGATGGTGATGATCATGAAGTTGATGAAGGAGTCTGCAGATGACGATAGTCGCCGACGCGTTCGAGAGCTACCAATTTGTCATTGTGCGTCGGTTGTCGTCATGTTTTGATTTTTTTCGATTTGTCTTTCTCGTCGTCTGTTGTAATTCTGCTTGTGGAGCCAGCTACTGGTAGTGGGCGGATTCGGGCAACGGGACAACTTCGCTAGACTCTGCTAGACCTAGTATGATTTGGCAGCTCGGCCGGGGGTGTTTCGAACCCTGGAGCCAAGCCCTAAACCCTAAACCCTATACCCTAAACCCTAAACCCTAAAGAAACTTTCTCTGCCGAGATCGCCCGGCACGAGGGAAACTTCGGGCTTGTGATGCACAACTTCATGAAGGCACGGGTTCCCAGGATTCTGATTCTGGGTTCTTGTTGAGGGATTTACTTTTTAAGTTGCCATAAGAAAGAAACCATAATACTTACTATAGATCCCCATTATGGGAATTAGCTTAAAATTCGGTTCCTGCACAAGAGCCCAGGTCTGGTTTCGGGATTCAGGCATTGGATTTGTCCCTTCAGGTGCTGTGGGAGCCACAGATCGGGTGCAGCTTTGTTTCTTCCATCTTGATGCAAAACAGGGGACAGGCAGAAAGGTAAGTACTGGTTTTGGCCTTACGTATGAATTGTTCGATTTCGAATCTTCCTACTTCCAAACATCGTTTGCCGGCACGCAAAACTTCCCACCACGAGCTCCAGACTCAGAGACACTTTGCTCCCTGGACTCCCTCACTGTGTCCCCGTTCTTGCCTGTCTGGCAGGTGTCTGGAGAAGTAGTCAAAAGGCCGACGAGGCAACCTCGCAGGTTTGGATGGCTCCCGGGCATAAGAGGCTTTATCAGGGGCTTTATCAGGGTTCCATACGGTTCCATGTGTGGTGCTATTGTGAAGGTTTCCATTGTTGTCCATTGGATGTGAGCTGAGCATTCTTCTGATCCATCTGCGTGTAGATTAAGGTCACTGGAGCCAAGCAGAGCCCTAGGAAGACGAGTTTAGGCTCCAAGTGAAGGGCGCACCTCCCTGGAGCCTCAGGACGGACGAGCTGAAAAAGGCTGGTTGGAAGGAGCACCAAACAGCGGAGCCCATGCTGCACGAGGTGTGGGGCGTGTGGTGCGGTTTTGGGATTTTTTCCGGCTTGATCTTAGCAATTGTGGCAGGGCAGCTCCCTGCGCTTGTTTTTCGACGACCTCTGCTGTGAGATCACCTTCAGCACGGTGCTCGCCTGGAGCCTGGCTTCGGGCTTCTCAGGGCTTTGAGATTGCTGGGTGACCTAGTGCTCCGCTTCCCGGGCCCGTGCATTCCTGGATCGTCACGTCGACGTGACTGTCGCGAGATTCGATTTCCAAGATGTAGTTGTGCTCTTGCGCTCGCGCAATCCACTTCTGGGGCCTTGCTCAAGGAGTTGATGTAAGTTACCACAATCTAAGGACAAGCCATGGTTTACTTTAGATCCCGGTTAGCTCCTCAGCAAGGGGCCGGGGCCCCAGGCCCTGGTCGACTCGCCTAAGGAAGCCAGCGAGTACTTGAGCGAGGCCGCAGCTCTGTGGAAGAAGAAGCCGTGGCCACAGCTGTCTGTGAATCCGGATATGGGAGTTTCCGAAACTTAGGGTACCTTTTCTTGGGGGTCCTGAAAATAAGGATCCTACTATTAGGGTACTATATGAGGGTGCCCTCCCTATTTTCGGAAACCCCCATATCTCGATCTTCGCTCCCAGTCCTAGCCTAAATCCTATCCATGTTGGTAGCCGTAACTCCGACCATCCATCTGCAGACGGTGTACCCATCCGCGACCCCAGAGACCTTGAACCTCAAATCCAGAGCCGGACACCCTCCCATTTAGAAGCGCTGAAACTTATGGTTTTCCGAGCTCCGGCCCGCGACACACGAATCCAGCCATTGCCACCATGACAAACCGAGAGCTAGTTACCATCATCTGCATTATCACTATCCCGGTTCTCTGGATTGCCTCAATGCTTGCTAGTTCAGCACACCTGCATCCAGAATCTCGGTCCTTGTACGAAGAGCGAAGCCGGTTTGGGTGGGCGTTCATTCAGCGAATGCGAGAGTTCTTTCGTGTTCAAAGATGTTTGCGCAGCTACGTGATTCTGTTCTTCTTGGTCTGCTCAGAAGTGCGCGTAGTAAATAGCATTGAGGGTCAAGGGGCAGCAGGCTCTGGCAGGATTGCTTTTTTGCACTGAGAAGAGCCGCTACCGTCGATACTTGTGTTTTATCCAGGCAGATGGCATGTTACATTGCATATTCTCCGGCCATCTTCGGCCCCATGACTCTCCTCAAAGAGTCTTCTTCGCAAGATGCTCGGCTCAAAATTGGCCTGGCATGAACCAAGAGGTGTCTTTCGCGGCCATGTCGAATGAAGCCGGTGCCGACCGGGACCGACTGTTCGAGATTGTCCGCGATGGCAGCTATGCTGAAGCAAAGAAGGTCCTGTCAGAGGCCGACATGTCCTGGAAACATTCGGCTCTTCGACAAAACTTTCTCTTTTTCATTGCGGCGCGACGCCGCCGAGGCTCCGAAATCCTGGCCAAGCAATGTGTCGCCATGGGCGTTAACCTGGAAGAAATAGACGTCTATGGGCAAACACCCCTTTTCTGGGCAGCTTCACGGGGTAACATGCCGGTTGTAGACTTCCTGCTTCGGGTTGGATTCGAAGTGAACTTTAGAGACCACGCCCGGAAGACAGCTCTTTTTTTTGCCATTGAAAACCGCCACCTTGATGTGGCGGACTTCCTCATCGAACGTTCTGCATCTATCATGGTGCGGTCCAAGGAGCAGAAGACGCCGCAGTCCATGTTGAAGGCGCTGAATCACAAAGCACCGCAGAGAAAAAGAAAGCATGTGTCGCCAACTCCGAGTTGCGTTTGCCCGGGAACTGCAACTCGCAGCCGTTTCGCTCACTGGGAATGGGCCCAAGGGGAGTCGGAGCCGGTCATTGAACGAAGCGAGGACAACGTGGTGCTCGAGAATCAGCAGTATCTCAGCGGACAAGTTAGTGGGTTAGTGTGGATTTGAAACTAACAGTGACTAGCATACACCAGCCATTGCAGACATCTGTTGACTAGAACAAGCACCAGGGCAACCAGAACAAGAACAAAACCACCACCACCACCACCGCGGCGGCGGCGGCGGCGGCCCTTTGCAGGAGACCACGCGCATCTGCACCAGGATGCGACGTGGTACCGCGATCTGACCACGGAGCAAGCGGAGGCTCTCGTGAATGTCCACGCGGATGACGAAGAAGCCCGTCTTAAGGTCATTGAAGAGATGGCGACCGGAGTTCGCCCGTCTGCCTTCACACTACCAGCAGTCTCACAGCAGACCCACACAGTGGCAGGATACATCCACGCATCTTTCGCAGACCAGACAATGACGATTACACACTGCAAGGTCGACCGCCCCCATCAAGGTCGGGGCTTGGGCGGTCTGCTGATCGAAGCGGCCGAGAAGCGCGCTCAAAAGCTGGGAGCCGCCATTTCGAAAATGAAACTCACAGTGTTGGAGACCAACGAGCCGGCCAGAAAGTGCTATGCCAAGTCGGGTTTCCAGGTTTACGGCGAATCTCCATCCATCTTTCCGCCGTGCAACTGTTCAGGACAGTTGCACGTGTGATAACAAGATCAAGTGGCTGATGATGGAGAAGCGCATCGCCTGAAAGCGCGCTCTGCTAAACATGTGCCAGGCTCGTTTTTGGAGCTATCGAGTAATGTTCAAAAATGATGCAGAACATATTAACTACAGAATTGCGGTGACGGCAAACCTGAGCAGTGCGAGAAGCATAGCAACAGTGCCACTTCTCGCACTTGAGCAAGTTTGCTGAGAATGATCTGGTCACAGTCAGGGGTACTGCCAATTCGACTCGGTGTGAATGATTACTCGACTCCCCGCATAAGTTCAACACGACACCAATGATGATACTAGCGCGAATGATACCATTGTGCCGGTTGCACACAAACAACAGTAACGCTAACAGCAATGCCTTCTGTAGCAGCAAGGGTGATGGCAAGCAGCAATGAACACTCAAACGGAGTCCTAGCTGCATGATGAACGGCAAGAACAAATCTGGTATCCGTCATGAAAAGTCAGGACTCTTTGAACCCCGGCAAACCCTGGCCCGACCCTCAGATCCTAAATCTTAAACCATACCTATAACCCTAAACCCTTTACCCCTTAAACCCCTTCAACCCCAAAACCCCTAAAACCCCTTAAACCCCTTAAACCCCTAAACCCCTGAACCACTCTGAAACAAAGCAACACGCTCAGGTCGGCCCCAAAAAACGCATCGATCAAGGCTCCGGAGGTCCTGCCAAAGCCTGCACCCGAACCTCCCAGGAGCCCGCCCGGTTCAAGGAAGTTTAGGGTTTACCTGGACCCCCATGTAAATTGCCATTCTTAGGGTTCCCTAATATGGTTTCTACATATCTTTACGTCTTTAAAAAGGTAGGTTATTTCAGGTTTGGGCCTCTTTGAGCCTGAAGCTTTTCCGAGAGATGGGCCACCAGGAAGAAGCAGAAGATCGACGACGATGGCTTCGAGTGTTGACCTCAGATAAGGGTTTGTTTAGGGTTTAAAGCCTAGGGTTAAATGAATGTCCAGGGTTTGAGGGGCGGTTAAGGGCTCGGAAGGTTTGGGTTGAAGAGTACGCTGGTGTCTTTGCACGTTGCACAGCCAAGAGAGTTTCTCGAAAGCAGGTTACTGAAACCTGGAGCACCCAGTGTTGAAGGGGCCCTGCCCACCAGGGCCATGTCGAACATGAACAAGCTGAGAATCAGGAGCCCCGCCAACGCCTTACGGGAGGGAATGGGGTTCATCAGGACTGCTACGCTGGCAGGGCTGGCAGGTGTTATACCCTTCGTAAGCTTTTGGTTGCAGTTGTTGTGGCCACTTCTCTTCGTAGTGGTGGCGGTGATCGTTATGAGGATGATGAGTGATGATGTGCACGACCATGGCTCAAGGAATACGTGTATATATATATATATATGTATCTGTATATACACATACATACATACAGACATACATACATATATATATATATATATGTAGAAGACTGGCTTTCACCGTTCTTACTCCGACACACAATTTCCATAACTTGTCCTCGTTGTTCGTCTCTTTGGCATGGGTGGTTTCGCTCCGGGCCTCAGATCGGGTACCAAGCACCACAGATTGTGGGGCCCGCTGCTGCGGCGGCGGCTGTTGCAAGGAATGGCAAAGACAAAAACAGGGGCCACTGCAAGAGCAGTGACCTTTAGTAGCAAAAACAGATTCGAAGGCAGCAGCTCTTGCCAACAACAGAAGATGGTAAGCCACCACTCGGTCCAAGCCTAAGATCGTGGAGCCAACAAGGCAGCGTTCCCCAAGAAGCCCGAGGAGCGCAAAAGCCTGCTACACCCAAAAGCGGCCAAATTGTCTACCCTTTGCCTCCTCCTCTTCCGCCTTCGCCTCCTTCACCTTCTTCGCCTCCTCCTGGAAGTGGAGGTCGCGGAGTCCCTGAGCTACAAGCGGGCGGTCCTGGATTCCAAGCCCGGAGCTCTTTTCTGGGTCCGGGGGCTGTAGCCTTGAGGCCTCCTGTTTTTGGGGATGTTTTCGTGGCGTCTCGTCTGTTCATGCAGGGCTCAGGTGTTTTCGACTGTTTGGTTCTTAGCTCTCAGTCTTTGGGAACCATGCATTACCCTGCACTCTGCACTCTGCACCTCTCAGCCTGAAGCCCGAAACTCGGAAGGAATGACATTTAACCAGACTTCAGAAGACAGAGCGGGGCCGATGCGAAAACGCATCAAGGGCTTCATGGTGGCAAGAGCATGGTGATGCGAAGAAGCCTGCTAACCAACAGAAAGAAGCGCGGCTAAGAAGACATGGAAGATGGTCAGAGAACAGGTGCAGCCAACACCAGACAAACCAGCGAAAGTAGAGACTGAGAACGTGATAAGTGTACTGCTATCTTTTGGAGACCGTGGTAAGAGTAAGAAAATTACACGGTGCTCGCCGCTCGCAAGATTTCTGCAGCGTTCCCGGGGCCGAGGGTGGTGACGAAGACCTCCGAAGATCTGCCCCTGGCGTGCGCCGGGCATGTCAATGCGAGGGTTAAGGGCGAAAGGTTTGTAAGACCAGTAATGGTAACAACAGCAACTGACAACAGCAACAGCAGCAGCAACAGTATCGGTAGCGACAGAAAAGTAACTGCGACGAACAAGCCAAGCATGTTCACAATAATCAGAGCGGTAATGACAATAGCACAGTCGGCGATAATACAACACTAATCTGTGCCGGGGTTAGATTTAGGCTGCACCTTTTTCTGAGCAGGCTTCCGAAACCATCGTTCTCTAGCACGCCAGGCGGCCGAGCCAGCCACTGCGGCGCATGCCGGGAGCTTGGTGCCAAACGCTTGCAACCCATATATGTATATATACATATATATATACAAATGTATATGTGTAGGTGTTTATATGTGCATATGTGTATATGTGTACATATGTATATGTGTATATGAGTATATGAGAATATGTGTATAGGTGTATATGTATATATGCATACATGTGTATATGTATATATGTACATATGTATATGTGTACATATGTATATATGTATACATGTGTATCTGTTTATATGTTTATATGTTTATATGTTTATATGTTTATATGTTTATATGTTTATATGTTTATATGTTTATATGTTTATATGTTTATATGTTTATATGTTTGAAGGTTTATATGTTTATATGTATATATGTATATATATATGTATATATCTACATCTATATATGTATATATATACATATATAAATGGAGATATACATGTATGTGTATATATATATATATATGGGTATAACTGTATATGTATACGTACATATGCATATATGTATTTACGCATATATGCATATACGTGTATACGTATATATATGTATGTATGTATGTATATATGTCTATATGTATATGTATATATATGTTATATGTATATATGTATATATGTTATATTTATGTATATATGTATATATGTATATATGTATATATGTATATATGTATATATGTACATATGTAGTTATGTAGATATGTAGATATGTATATATGTATATATGTATATATGTATATATGTATATATTTATATATGTGTATATGTATATATATATATATATATGTATGTATATGTATATGTATATGTATATGTCCATATGTCTAATATGTTTGTATGTATGTATGTATATACACATATATGTATATATGAATATATGTATATATGAATATATGTATATATGAATATATGTATGTATGAATATGTGTTTATATGAATATGTGTATATATGAATATATGTATATATGAATATATGTATATATGAATATATGTATATATGAATATATGTATATTTGCATATATGAATATATGTATGTATGTATGTATGTATGTATGTATGTATATATGGATATTATATATGTATATATCTAAAGCTTATAAGGTTCTAGACTACATTGGGTGACACTGTATGGCATCATACTGTGTTTATGTTACACGTTTTGCCAAATACTATGTAGAGCTTACCTTACGTTCTATGTTCGAAGAATCAATCCTTTTAGTCTGTCTGGACCAAGCCCTTCAGTTGTTCAGGCAGCCACAAAGGAATGCGGTTCTACAGAGGAAAGTGTCCAATCCGCTGCAGGCCGGAGGGGTGGGAAGGTAAGGAAAGGCTTGGGCCCGAAACGCTAAACCCCAAACCCCGCACCCAACACCTTGAAATCATGAACCCGAAGCTTTAAATGACAAACCTAACACCCTGAAACCCGCCTCAAACTCTGCGTATGCAAAAACAGGGGCCGTAGAGCGTACCCGCAGCCCAACACCCTCAAGCCCTAAACCCTAACCCAACACCCTAAAAACTCTAACCCCCAACAACCTAGAGCTCTAAAGTGCTAAACAAAGCAACCATTAACCCTGGTGTACGTTAACCCCTAAAGCCTGAAACCAGTCGTCTTCTAGCAGGACTCCTCCGTCTACCACGGCTACCGATCCTCCTTGGCCTTCGGGCTACAGAACTTAGGCCGATTGGGAGGGTCGTATCGTTTGTGTGTGGGGGGGGAAGGGGGGGTTTGAGTTTGGTAATTTGGGTTTCAGGATTTTCAGGGAAGCTTCCGTGGTCTTGCTGCTACAGAAGCATGCCTCAGCACTGCGACGAGTCGGACTGCCCGAGGCAACACGTGCTACCTCAATGCGGTCACCCAGGTGTGGCTTTCCGCTTCGTTCGGCGCGGGTAACTGCGTTCACTGTTGGGACTATCGCCGGCTCTGTTGCTGGCCATGACGATGCTGCTGATGATAAGAAGAACAATAAGAATAGCTGCTATCAGAACAGATATCACCATGTTGCCAGGCCGTAGGCGCATCTCGCGAGTTCGTCGCAGAGCTGACGTCCATGCCTACCCAGCTTGTTTGTGGTGTGTAGGTTTGAGGGTCTGTGAGGCGACAGCTTCCCAGTTCAGCGCCGCTCCTTTGGTTTTATGCAAAATTGGGAAGATTTGATCCCGGCTCTGCATGTCCACCGTTCTGGGTCTTCTCTGAGCCCGCGCTGCCAGGGCAACGCGATGGCCCCATTGTACCAACGGCCCGCTCTTCAAGTGCAGCGCCCGCTCTTCAGATCCGAGCAGTGGAGTCTCTTTACAACCTGTGCCTTAAGTCCGAGAGTCATAGAGTCAAAGGCATTGTCAGAAGGCCATGGGCTTTGAAGAACAATTTCAAGCCCAAGTCGAAGCCCGTTTCGTGCACCTCTGCAGGTTGATATCCTGCAGCGCTTGCAGGCGGCGCAGAATGCACCGTTTGGGCCCTGCCAGCAATGATGGCGATGAGAGCTACGCCGGTGGGGACTTGACGGTCAAGATGACGAAGAAGACGATGATAACGACGATGATGATAATGTTGATGATTTATGTTGCTGGCGCTGATGATGATGATGATGATGATGATAATCATCATCAGATAATGATGATGATGATGATAATGATGATGACGTTGTTGATGATGCTGATGATGATGCAGGCTGTCGATACTGGTGACGATGCTCTTCATGCTGTTGATGAAGTGACAAGGAATAGGTCGGTAAGGGCAACACAGGGAGGAGGGCGACGGGGACGATATGAAGTCATTGCGATGGCGAGCATGTCTGCGAAGACGATGAAGGGAGATGTGAGGAGGATCATCAAGAGATGACGGACTATGCTGATGATCTCCGGTGACTGCTGGTGATGCAGTCGACGATTGTGCAGCTGTCATGTGCTTGCTTCCCCCGCTGCTGATCGTCACGATGACATTGTGGTGAGGCGATTTCTATCGCTGATGACGGCTATGTCCATGACAACGAGACGATGATGACGTTACCGTTTGTGACAACGGTCGTGGTGCAGATGATACGGAGGCGAGAAACGGAACCGCGCAGCCGCAAAGCTGATAAGGAAGATGGTGTTTGTGATGATGGTACGGCATGCTGAGCACAGTGACAATCAGAGGCTGAGCCCTGCCAAGCTTCGAGAGCAGATCGCGATCGCCGCGTGCCGAGCTCAGCCGGGGACAGGAAGGCCTTCAGTATTTCCGAACCGTCCCCCAGACTCAGACCCCGTGGTCCTGATGCCTGGAAGGCCAATGTTCAGAGGTAGCGGTCAGCAAGATGCCCACGAGTTCTTCTTGGAGCAGCTTGTCTGCACAGATGCGGTGCTCGGCTCCCGTGTAAGTCACATCAGCAGCCTGTGCACAGGTACATCAACCAGCTTCACGACGAGCTTTTGAGGGGTCACAAGGCTCAAGTCTCCCACTCTGCGTGGTGACAGTACCACGGCGCCTCCAGCAATGCTGCTAGGACTGGCTGGCCCGGACGTCGGCGGAGGATCAAGAACCTGTGCTTGCGTGGGCCTTGTCCCTTCCGTGTGAAGCAAAGTCACGGCTTTGTTGCCGGCCCTGCATGTTTCTACTGTGTTCTTTGACTTGGGGCGAGGACTATGGAGCGTCCTCATCCTCATCCTCATCGTCATCCGTCGTCGTCGTTATCCTTCATCTTCATCATGACTCATGTGTCACATGTTGGCTTCCTCGCATTCCGCAATCTGAACCTTGGCCTAATTGGGCTGTGGAGGCCACACAGAACCACTTCGATGCGGAGCTGCTGAAGCAACTCACGTGCACGCAGCCAGGGTCTCGTCCGGGGGAAAGCCACGCAGAGCTCACTCTTGTCATTGCTGTTTTTTTTTTCATTTCTCAAAGAAGGCTCGGCCCAGAAGCGTAGAAGTTCCGCTGAGGTGTGGGAAGCCGCGGCAGGTGCGGGCCTCGGCGGGCCGCAGCGGTTGCTTTTTTTGATCCGGGGCCGGGGCCTTCATCCTGGCGCGTTCACTCAGCGGCCTTCGCAGCGCCAAAGCCCAAAGCTGGACCTGACAGAACCCCAACAATGCCAGCTAACCCGACGTCACATCAAAGCGCGGAAGACCGAAGCTTCAACTCCAGCCGCTTGCTCCGAGGTGCCATGGCTGAAGAGCCGTCGCTACTAGTGAAAGCGTAGTACAAGTCAGAGTATTCGATGAGGATGAGCGGAGCGCCAAGGGATGGGAAGTAGGACCACGGTGTCCGCAACTACGATAGCTCATAGCAGCCACACAAGTGAGAGGCGGAGGCAGTCGGCATCGTTGTGCCACATGAAAGATCAGGTGATTGAGCGGTTCCGAGACTTCTCTCTGGACTTCCGCACTTCCCTCAGCCGTGCTTTTCACTTGAAGGCCATCCGCAGGTTCCCGGAGAGCTTCGGGGTTGGGTGGTTTTTTGCAGGATACCTGGGGCTTGGGGTACCTTGTGGCTCTAGGATGGCGGGCTCACCGTTTTGGGCTACAGGCGTTCCAGGGCTTGGTGCTTTCATTTCTTTTGGTAGGTTTCCAGGCACGGATCCTCACAGCCGTTTGCGAGTTGCTCCTGGGTTCCAAGCTTCACTTTAAGTCTGAACTTACTCTTACGCAAACATACGCAAACTGCAACCCCAAAGCGCCCAAAAAGACCGGCGCAACTATCGAGGCACTGACGCCAACCCGCTCTCCATCGAGGCTATGTTTCGCAGCTACTTTGACGCAGAGACTGTCGAGGCGCGACCCACTCTCGAAGCCAAGGCTGTGCCTAACTCTAAACCCTAACCCGTAAACAATAAGTCACAGTCCTAAACTCTTTTTTGGAGGCCCTCAACAAAAGCCTAAACTTTGTAAGTTCGAGCTTCGCCAGACAGGCGAAATGCGAGCACTGCGAAGCCACGTCGGCCCTGCTGGACGGGCCCTGCGTTCGGAGATTCCCAGCTTTTACTCACCATAATTTGGGTCTACAGGGTTTGACCGACATCTCACGCCGTGCTGAATGTATAAATATGTTGTATGCAATGTCTCTTGATCGTAAGAACCCGAGCAGCCGCGAAACAGAGCAGTCGCGTAGAGAGGAATGTGATGCGACATGTTCGGGGAAACATCAATTGAGTGAACACCGCCGGTCCAATCTTCCGGCAGATCCATTCGTTCTTCCACTCGGCTTTGACCAAACCCTCAATGCCATGTACCCCAACTGCTGCCAGCCGTGGCCTGCATGATTTCCCCAGTCATTGACGTGGGCATCGTCAGGCATGGGGCCCTCGCAAGCTGATTGTAGAGCAGTGAAGCCATTGCATCTCCAAAATCGGATGCTCAAAAGGTGGACCTCTTTCATGCCCAAAGTGGTGAAGGGCTGTGCACTGGGTCACTGCGCCTCCAGCACGCAGGAGACGCAGCTTACCGAGGCCCCACGGCTCTTGGTTTTGCACCTCAAGCGCTTCGCGCGGACCTCACAAGCTCTATTGTCGGGATTGTAGGGTCCACAGTTTCGAGGCTCTACGGGTATGTGGCTCTGAGTATCCGTGGTCTTGTTTGGCGGGACCCTGCTGCTAAGGTTCCGAACGTTGAGAAGCAGCGCTACGAGAAGCAGCATCAATCCGTCCAGATCCCTTACATGCTCGCGGCCAAGAGTTCGTTGCTGGAGAGCCTTTCAACAAGAGCCCCGGTTCTTGCTAAGTTCTCCGCTTTTCGCTAGAGTCACCAAAGAAGTCACATTCGTCAGCAACCCTTGTCTGCAGATCTCTACAAGTTGCACCCAAACGCCACGACCATAGGATATGCACCGCCGAGGTTGGATGTGGAAAACATCCTTGGCAAGGGCAGCGCCACAGGCGCTCGAATCATGATGAGCCGGCAAGCCTTGCTGCTTCTCTGCCGCCTCCTTGCACTGATCCTGCTATCCGGCTATATTTCGGTTCTTCTACATACTAGTGGTTATATATAATTACAAGACCTGCTGCAACACTGAAACAGAATATGCAGACAATGTACAGTGTTAATGTTCTTGAAGTCGACATAATCCCACACGTGAACACGCCCATGAACCCACGTGAAGTGCTCAGAAAGCCGTCGTGTACGTGTACAAAATGTAATCACCGTCATACCAAGAAGAAGATTCAGTAGAAGTAGGTGAAGTAGGACGTGGAAGGAAAGATAGAAGCACCCTATATGTACATTACATTTTCGATCGTTTTGTGCGCAGGTGTGTCGCCGGCACGACTCCCGGCGAGGCCGCTGGCATCCACTGCCACGCCTGGAGCCCAGGACATATCAGGACATCACGTGGGTTGTTGTTAAGGAACGGAGATGAAGGAACCGTAACACTCCTCAGCACTCTCCTAAACCCTAAACCCCAATCTCTACGCCGTAAACGATGTGTCACCCAGTCATGGGTTGCAGCTGTGAGGCTTTGAGGAGTTGGCGTGAGCTGTCCCTTGCTGGTTGATGTTGGGCTTCTTCACTCCCATTATGACATGCTGCCCCCAGCCCTCCATTCCCAGGCCCTGAACCCTTAAGCCAGAACCCCTTAACAAAAGAAGTCAGAAAGCCTGAGGCCCGCTGCCGGAGCTCCGGCCTCCGAGGTGGAAGATGCAAGTTAAGAGAGACTTGGGGTTCGGCGTGCAGTTGCGTATGCTCGGAATTTCAGGGAGTATCGACAGCTCTTTGATTTGCCCGGTCCAAGAAACCATCTTCAAGCAGATCCCGGATCCCCCGAGATTTCGGAAGGTAAGAGTCCTGCCATACGGCCTGCTCAACAGCGCTCTCTCTGCACAGGCAGTTGGAAAAAGGCATCAACATGAAAGAGCCCTGTAACCCCGAGCTCACACAACGCCAGGCTGAGCCGGCAGAAGCGCTGGTGTACAAGCTCCGTGCCATCGTCTCACACGAAGGGGCATCGCCCAGGTGCCATCTGCTCTGGCCTTTCCCAGAAACCAAGCATCTTGCATGGGCCTCACCACCATGACCTTTGTCGTCGTCGTCACTGTCCTCGACTGTCGTGCTCATCGTGCTCTTCGTCACGTGGGTCGTGATCCTCAACGTCATCGGCGTGGGCAGCATGTCCTCGTGATCGTCATGACCTTCGTCATTCATAATGCATGACCACCATTACCGCCACCAGCAACATGATCTTGTGGATGTCGTCATTGTTGCAATAGGGGTGATAATTCGACCGTTTGGCTTTCAGTTCAGTCTCGAATGGAATTCGCGGCGTGTTCGGCTTGGATGTTTGGTTCCGGCATTGCAGAGTCTGGGGCAGGTCTGGGCACTACGTCTGCTTCGCGGAATCTGCCAAAGGGGAGTGGAGCCTCTTTGACGACTCCCGCGTGAAGCAGTTTGCTCCTGGCGAGGACCCGATTACCTGACCCCGGGCCATTTCTCTTCCCCCAAACTCTTTTTGCTTGGGCTTTGGCTTTGGCACCCTACCGACTAGACCGGCTGGATTTGGGGTTTTGCTTATGTGATCGCTTTTGTGTGTTGTGCTTCGTCCAGGAGCCATGGACAACTTTGGGAAGCAAAGCATATATGCTGCCGCTTGAGCAGCACTGAGTAGGCTCTGGACAGGTGCTGAACGAACAGTTTCATCCGTAGTGATGCTCATTACGATAAGGGCGATGTTGTTGAATGCTGATGATGGTTATCGTGACGGTCATGACTTTGACGACGGTCGCGATGATGCAACCAACGATGAGTATGAGTATGAGGATGAGGATGTTCATTAGGATGAGGATGAGGCGAGGATGAGGACCAGGATGACCATTCGATGAAGGAGCTCTTGACTTCGAGCATGGAATTAATACGTTTATGATAGCAAGCTTGTGAGAAGAACAGTATAGTGGTACGATTTTGAATGACGCTGCTCATGATCATGGCCCGGGATCTAAGGGTGTTTATGATGAAGAGGGAGGATCTGCCATTGGAATGCTGATGATGAGTGTACTGAGGTCAAGAGTTGGGTTGTCATGGCGATGGTTTGTACAGGTGTTCATGATTCTGCCTTTGCAGCTGCTCCAGACTTCGATGATGCTAATGCAGAGGGCGAAGGTGCGGAGGTTGAGGTGGTTGACGACGGAACCGCTGAGACTGACGACTATGGCAACATGGAATGCAGAAGACGAAGTGCATTTCTGCGCATTCCAGGTTCTACGTCCTCGGAGGTTCGAAGCTCAGATTTCAGGGGCTGTCTCAGCCAGACTCGCAGAGTGCCAGATCCCTCTGCCCTCGATGCCCCCCAGACCCAAACTTCTGTCCTCCCCTCCACCAAGGCTCCCAGTCGCCAGATCCGTCCTAGCTCCGTAGCTTCAAGTTGTAGCATCGGCTTGGCACGAGGTTGCCGGCATAGGCTATCTCGATGATGTAAGTGCGCTTTGAGTGTTTAATCCGCGCGTTTTCACTTCCGGGAGATCGCTGCCAGAGGAAACCGAAGTTACCACTCCCTATCTCCCGGTTGAAAGCAGCGTCCGAGGGCACCTCGGCCCCCCCGGTGGGGTCGACGTGCCTGGTCCGGTGAACAGCACCGACTTGGTGGGGGCCCACGACACGGACTTCGAGGGAGCATGGACCTGCCAACAGGCTCCAGTTCTTCTAACAAGGATTTAGGGTGCTGAGATTCTTACCCCTAGGATGTTTATGCCGACGATGAGTATTGTTACCTTTTGTTTCGCAGTGAAGTTACTTGACTCAAGAAGCTGCGTGTTAGATTGTGTTAGTGACAGTTACCCGAGGGAACCGAGGCGGTCATTGCCGTCTCACTGCAGATGTTGAGTCCGGTGTCTGTGGCCACGGGGAACAGAGAAGTGGGGTTGGCCGAAAACGGGCGCCGTTCTTCCAGCCTGATGTGCCCGTTGGCTTTCGGGCGAGCCGGCTTGGATTTTCTGGGTTCCGGAGCCTTTGATGCTCCAATCTGTTGGGTTTTGGACGTTTGGGGCAGGGCTCCCGAAGGCTTATCTTCTAGGCACAGGGAAGGCCAGGTTAGTTCAGTCAGCTCAAAAGACAAAAGCGGGACATTCTGAAGATGTTGCTGATGGTTTCATGTGTTTTATCCTTCGCTCCCTATAGCTGCATCATGTTCGCACAGGGTCTGTAAGGATTTTCGAGGCCAGGCTTTTCAGCAGGCATCTCTGATCCGTACAAGCAAACCTGATCTACTGCCGGACTGGTAGACACATAAAGGCAGCAAATTCAGCATAGGCTGACATAAAGCCCATGAGAACATAAGATTGGAACATGGTCATGAATGTAGAATTTTGCACAAAACCAGTCAATGTATTACTAGTATACCTCAGAGCATATCACCACGAGCAGAGTGCGACTACACTTTTCTTTCGAAGAGGCCACAGTAAGCTATCGTGTTTTGTGATTCACTGGAGTGATTTCCTTACCATGAGTTTTATTGCATAGAGTCCAATGCGTGGCTCCGGTGCCATGCAAAGCTGAGGAATGTTTGTTGACGGGAGAAGGTATGCTAAAGTCTAGACCCTGAACCCGGTTTAGGGTTTAGGTTGGGTACGGGCCCCACTCAGTAATAGTTGAATATTGTTCATAAAAAAGGTATATTAGGACCTTAATAGTAGCCCTATTATAGACTCTTACTGTATGGGGGCAGTACCTAAGGTTTAGGGTTTAGGGGCCTGCCGCTGCTAGGCTCCTTCGGGTTTTGTGTCCTCGCAGCCTTCTCAAAGCATTGAGCGCATGAGGACGTGTCACATGTTTCGCCGATTGCAGGGTTCACCTAAGCGTGGGAACTTGGGGAGCAGGAAACGGTCAAAAGACGCAGGGAGCAAGTTGGAATTCCATCTCTTTGTAATTGATTTCGGAAGCATCCTGGAGCAGGCTGACATGCAGCAATGCAGCACTTGCAGGGCATCTTAGGTTTAGGCTGAGATGATCCTTCTTGCAGCCCTTCTCCTCGCTGCGCCTAGCTTGTGTCGCCCTCAGGATCCTGTGACTCTCGCAAGCTCCTGATAGAAGTAGTCTATGACAACAACGACTGCTACTCTGCCACTGCCACTGCAGACTGCTGGGCACTGAGCACTGGGCACTGGCCACACTACCACTACCACTTCCACTTCCACTACCACTACCACTACCACTACCACTACCACTACCACTACCACTACCACGACCACGACCACGACCACGACCACGACCACGACCACGACCACGACCACTACCACTACCACTACCACTACCACTACCACTACTTCTACTACTACTACTACTACTACTACTACTACTACTACTACCACTACCACTTCCACCACGATACGAATCAATAGTAACAACATTATGAATAACAATAGTAGTTGCTACTGCCGCTACCACCACGGCTATCACTACTGCTGCTGGTGCGTTTCTGCAACAGCAACAACAACAACTACCACTACGACGACGACGACCATTACTACTACTGCTGCAATTCCTGGAGCTTCGACTCAGGTGTCGCGCGAGCCATTACCAGGGCTCTTGCCAGGCGGATGAGGTGGCACAACGCTCAGAGAGACTGCGAGGTGGTGGCATCTCTCACTTCTCCGCTCCTTCCGTCCTCGCTGAAGCCCCAAGACTCATGCAAGGCTGGTGAAATCCAGGGGGAGGATGGCATGGCCGAGTCCTCATTGTGCTAGCGTCAGGAGGACATGGCACAAGTTTTCAAGAAGGCAGGTCATGCCGGAGCAAGCAGGATACTCAGAACAAGCAGCATGGTTAACTCTGCAAAAGTTGTCCAACACGAACAGCAAGAACAACAGAAACACTAGTCACGATGATGGTGAGCCAGTAGTAAGCAAAACATGAGCAAACACACAGGAAGAACCACACTCTTGTCACAACTGGTCGGCATGGGTCCAGTGTGGCGATCGCCGTCTCAGTTATCATCGTCATCTGTTATCCTCTTCCATACCGCCATGAATGTCAAAAGCAGAGACACTGTTAAGACTAGTGACGTTGGTAATGTGGTCTGCAACAATCACAGCCATTTCATGCAGTGGCAAGGCTGCCACGAATAATTGCAAGAACGGCAATGGCGATCTGGACGCATCGTGCTTACCTGCCCAGAATTCGAAGGGATAACATCACCAGAGTTGTCGTATTTTGGTACAGTACTGCGAGGTGTGTGCGCCGAAGTGCTCTGCCTCCTTCGAGTGCCCGATGGACACCCCGCTCACCTCTACGGCCCGGGGCTTAAGCGTTGACCAGCCCCGAGGTGGTGCGCTGGCGGCTCGCTGTAGAGTAGTTGGAGTTGACGGTTTGGAATGTGAACTCGGTTCGGAACGAGGCAAGACCTAAAGCCTCCAGCCAACATGGTGAGTCCGGCATGCCGAAAACGCTGACTTCAATCCCCCAAGCATTTCGCATAGGTTGTAGGTTCCCTGAAATCCCATGGCCGTGGAATGTTATCGTCACCCTAAACCAGGTACCCACAGACAAGCCAAGCTCTGCAACCCCTTAAATCCCAGCCTAAGGCCAGAAGCTCTGAAGCCACCCGCCTGCATGAACCCGGACCGGTCAATATCTTGAGCTTTGAGGCGTCTTTGGCAGACTTCTGCCGGTACCGAAATGTCAACCATGAATCACCAAGCCCTCTGTGCCTCACGATTCCAGGGCAGACTCGCCATGCAAAGGGGCCGCATCCATGGTTTCAGCTGGTTTCTGCAGCTCTTGAAGCAGTAGCAGAGCTCATGCCAGGCGCAGCCCCAGTGCATGCTGCAGACCGTCGACCAGGCCCAAGGGAACAACACCACCTGCAAGTTTCGTAGCTCCATAGACACTGCGTTAAGCAGCAGCAATCGCTCCAGCCAAGAAGAGTGCAGGGACCATGCAGTACAGGGCCTAGTTTGTTCTGCTTTGGCGGCTGTTAGTTCCCACATGGCACTTTCGTGCCATCGCCCTCATCACATCGGCATTGTCATCATCCGTCGTCCGTCATCATCCTGCCTCAGCTCGTAGCGTCGTCATCACTCCGTGCTGTTCTGACTGGTCAGTAGTTCTGATTGGTTCTGGTCCAGCCAGGCTTTCTACTGCGGCCTCCTCTGCCAGGCCACGCGGAATTTTCTCTCCGGCCCTGGGTTTGAAGTTTGGACCATGTCGGAGGTTTTTGATGGCTGAAGCCACGAAGGCTCCCTCGGCTTCTTTCGTTCCCAGCATGGTGAAGACTTCTATTCAGGCAAGCTTGGTCTTGCTTTGTGTTTTGAATTTGGGCTGCTACAGAGCGCCAGAGGCTGGGAATTTCAGTCCGCAACATGGCTCCTTGGACAGAGGTTGAGGGGGGCAGGGACCTACTGGGACGGGAATGGACGAAATTTTGACTGCAATATTAATACTACTGTTAGTATTCATAGTAATACTAATGCTAAAGCAACATTATTTTTTGTTTTCTTATCTTTGCATTCTGCTGTGGTTGTCCTACCACCTGAAGGGTCAGGAGCCTACAGCGCTCCAGCTTCAACTCGCCTCTTGAAGCGGAGGACAGAAGTGTACTGTCTGAGAATTAGGGGACGATAACGGTAACCACACCCTCAGTGAGAACAATCATCAGCTCATCAGAGTTAGAAGACATAAGTAGCAATGGTAGTTGTGGTGAGTTATGGTAACTAGCAGCTATGAGAGTGTAGCACCTCGAGTTATACCAACCCGACTAAAGCCCTTGAAGCTGTAGCTTCTGCGGGATGTATAATATACAATATGTAATGCATAATATATAATATACAATATGTAACAGATAATAACATTTAAGATATATATTGGGGGCTTGTGCTCCAGGCAGACGCCCAGTGCCCGAGCGGTGCATCCTGCCGCAAGGTGGGGTTTCAGGCTGAGAGCAGGAGTCAGATATTTGGGTCCGTCAACATCCGATTCTGTTGTGGTATGTACAGTCTCTTGCAGCCCTCAGCATCGCTTCTCCGAACGTGCCAGCCTACAGATGCCTACAGTAAAGCCGACACCGATCTTGTTGAGGTGGGCACGCAGGGCGTTGGGTTGTGCATCCATCCGCTGTCCTTCGCGGACTGGGTTGGGGCCCCGGAACTCTCAGACAAGGTGCCGCAGCTCAAAGAGGTTTGTCGTTCCAAGCCCAAGCTATAACTTCGTAACGGCCTGAAAAGCCTTTGCTCCCGGAATTCCTAAAGTCCTTACTGTAAGCGGCGGGATCTCGATTCCAAGGCCGTTGAGTCTTTCCGATTCGCGAGCGCTCAGGGCGGGTGAATAAGGTTCTTGGGCTGAGGACCGAAGCCGCACTCCAGGAGCATTCTGCCTTGGAGTCATGTGGATCAAGTTGCTTCCCGAGCGGATTGTGGAAGGATTCCTGGTGTACGCTTTCGCTGTTGCACTCCTGCACATGGCGCGAGCTGGTTCGGAACCTGCACTCCTCACAGCCCTGTGCTCGACGACGCTGGGCCCGTGCTGTGGGCCCTTTGGGCCCGTGCTGGTCTCTTGGTTTGGCTTTGCTCTTCGAGATTGCACAACGGATGCCGCCAATCCCACAAGCTAAGACCCGTCGCAGTGCCTCTGTTGTTGCACGCGCCAGTGTCTTGTTTTGAGTGAGTGCTTGTCCTCTGCTTTCGTCTGGTGCCGACAAGCAATGCTGGAGATCTTGCAGCTGATGTCGTCCCCCACGCTGTGCCTCGTCCGGTGCCGTGTGTGATATGGAAAATTCCGCCGCGCTGTGCCGCTTCCCTTGCTCCGTCGGCGAGATTGCGCGCATGTCCTGTGTTCCGGCAGCGCTGGTGCTGCGTGATGTGGCCCCAGCTGACTACCCGGGGATGGGGGTGTTCTCACCGAGAAACCATTATCCCCGATTCCAAGCGCAGATGAACATCACCCGTAGCAGCAACGTACGCTGGCAGGGAGGCGCCGATCATTGCCGTAGATGCCGCAGCTAGCAAAGCGCGAGTTGCCCATCAATCGGCTTGCGACTTCCACTGTCAGAGGTTCGGGCTTTGCTTCCGGCAGAAGCTGTCTTGGAGGAGCCACGCCGCAATGTTGCGTCGGCGATCAGATGGGGCGGGGCGCAGATCCACAATCGTCGAGCTGATCAAGGTTGCACGTTGTTCATCGGCTGCAGGCCCAGCAAACGTACGTCAGCCCCGCTCGTCACGCGTTTGCGGGGTGTCTTATCAGAGCAATGTGCAGCACACCAGAAAACCCATACACAGGATTCCAACCGGATTGCTTAATCCCGAAGTCTAGTTCACGGCTGTCGCTGCTAGTCCAAGATGTGCTGGAGCCGATAGGGCTGCTGCTGCGGGCATTCAGCACACCCATCACAAACCCGAAGAGCCCCGAGACCGTCCCGAACCCATGCACCTTACTCAGCTTTACTTCCAAAATATTGCTTCAGAACGCATTTTGGTTGTGGGGTGGTGGCGGCGTGTTATATAAAGTTGGTTGGGTTACAGGTCCAGGGTTGGTCACTCCTCCGCATGTGCCAATCGGATGCTAGGCCCGGAACCGTGCCACTTGAAATCCAAAGAGCCCTTAGGCCACTTAATCCCAGGCCCGATTGTCCACGCGGGTGAAGCTGGCAATAGGCGCCCAGCTGGCAGCAAAGGATTTTGAATCACGGTCGTTATCACAATATGTCACGCTTGATGGTACCAGTATCAGTAGGGTATCACTAGGACCGGGATCATTATTAATTGATAGCAAAATGTGCGAAATATTGCGGCTATGTCTAAGTATGAGTTTCTCAACGGCTCTTGTTCGTTCGACGAGGATTTGAGTGGGCCTTTTGGGGGAAAACGATATATTCGAAAGACACGGTACTCTGAGAAGTTCGGGCCCATGGCTAGCGGAAGCCAGCGGTACTTGGGTGTGCTTCAGGTAGGCTTTGGGCCGGCCTTGAACTCAAAACTCAACATCCTAAATCCTAGAAAGGTAAACACAGCTTCATCCTAAAATCGTCCCCCCGAAAGTTTCGGGTCTCCAGAGATTCGGAGGTCATTCGGGTGCCGAGTTCCTCCGCAAGTTTGAGACCACACAGCAATTTATGCGGAACTGAGATGACGCCTGAGCCCTCCTCGAATCGCAAGTTCTCAGCTCGGCGAAAGACTTCACGGCTTAATCCCAACTGCAACAATCCCGTGAACCGCCACCCCAAGCTTGCTCACCGCCAGGCTTCCCCAGCGCTCCCTCTGGGTCGCCAGCAGGGTGACGATCTTGGCGAGAGTTGATCTGTTGTTGGTGGTGTTGGTATAGTGCTAGTGGTAATCGTACTGGCAGTGGTGGTGGTAGTGGTAGTCATACTCGTAGTCGCAGTCGCAGTCGTAGTTGTTGTCGTCGCCGTCGTCGGAGTAGTGGTCATCTTCGTCGTAGTAGTAGTAGTAGGAGCAGGATGAGGATCAATCATAGAAGGGCGGGGGAGCAACTGCAGCAGCAGCAGCCACGCACAGAAATTAATTATGCCATCGCCCTCAATTACTCAATTGCAAGAACCCTCAGGAGCAAGGGCTTCCAGGTCGCGAAAGCGTACTCCGCTTTGCAAAGCCTCAAGCGGCGCGGAGCTCAAGAGCAAGATGGCATTAGTCATGTGAAGAGTGTAGAAAGGACGTTCGAGCTTTCGGATGTCTGCGTGTTTAGCAGAGGTCTAAGGGGTTTTGCTTCAGGGTATAGGCTTTGGGAAAAGTACTGGTGTAAACCAAAGCTGAGCTGTCACAGGTCGTGCAGGGTGATCTCTGGCGCAAGCCCTCCAACGTTTGGTCGTCAGCCTTCGGGACATTGTGTCGTTTGAGGTTCAACCCCCTTGAGCCGTCCGGGTGGGCCGAGAATCCAGCAGCCCACTATGAAAGACGTGCTCTATTTTGAACCTCAGACCTACGAAACCTAAATCCTTGCGGATGCTACGGGTCTTCTCCTTCCCTCTGAAGGCGATACGCGATATCTGACGGCGACGCTGATGTTTTGACTGTCAAGGCAGCTCGTTCATCTAGGTCTAGGGTTTGCGGGCTGAGGGTTTTGGCATGATTAGGGGCGCAGCCGTTTCTTCACAGATTGTCGTTTGAGTCGATCACAGGTTTCATCCATCGTATGCTTCGCTTTTTCGCAGGCTTCCTGCTTCTCGGGTTTTGCACTCCGCAGGGTTCGGCATTGATAATGTTGATGCTAATCTTTTCCACGACTCTTTTGATGGTAATCATGGCCATCATGGTCATCGCCATCATGATCATAATTTCGATGGCCATCATCACCATCACCACCATCATCGCAATCACCATCATAACCGTCACAAACATCACCTTGCTCTTTTGATGTTGGTCGCGACGGTCTCATTGCTATTACGAGTCTTTTTCTCAAACTTTACCATTGCATTGTTGTCGTCACTGCAAGTCAGGATTGAGCTGACGCCCCTCGCGTGACGAAGAGTCCTGTTCGAGCATCCTTCTCCCCGAGGGTTTCAAGCTTTTGGCCCGATCCCCGGAGTCCTACACCCTGCAACCCGCGCTCTGAATCCTAGACTTCAAGCGTTCCCAGTAGCAGCTTGTAGGTGGCAGTAACGACTTCAACTTCAAACCCAGAGGTACCAACCCTTAGGTTCGGACCCCAGCTGCTCAACCCTAAACGCCCGAATGAAGCCCATCCATCGACAAGGAGATGCTGGCGGCGGCATCGCTTCCTCTTGGCTTAGTTGCCTGGGGCCCGGCCGCCCTTGGTCTTGTCAGGCTTGAGGGTTTAGTGTAGCGTTTTGTTTTAAGGGTTCAGGGTTTCGGGATGATGGGTTTCAGGATTTGGAGTTTCGTGGGGTTTACGGCCGCAGCAGGCTCGAGTTTGGCTTTCGTCGTCAGGGTCAGTAAAGGTGGTAGCAAACGTAACAGAAGAAACGACGATCCTTCACCTTTCGTCGCTTCGGGTACGTCCCAGTTCCTCTCCCAAGGCCGAACACTAAGTTGGCAGGCGTCGCCAGTTGGCGTTTGAGGCCCTGAGGTGATCCGGCTGCATAGGGCGTGAGGCAAAGCATCCGGCCATCAACAGTAAGCCTTTACATCCCAGAATCAGAACCCTCAACCCTGAACCTTCACATCCCAGAACCTGAACCCTAACCCCAAACCCAAGGCCCTTAAATCTCAGCCCCCCGAAGTACTGAGGAGCGGGAGCAGCAAGCCCTGACCGGTCTGGCGGGTAGCTGAGCTTTTGGAGTTCGGGGTATTAGGGGTTTAGGGGCAAAAGTAGGGTTCTGGGCCATGTGGGAAGTAGAGAGGGATTAAAGGCGAGTTTGTTTTTGAGTGCCTCCGAAGGAACATTCCGGGAGTCGGCAGCCACACCAATCCACCATGCAAAAAGGGGGCTTGCGCGCATGGTGCTTTTTGGTGTGCCATTTTCATGCGGATATCTGACATCAAAGAATGATTTCCTGGCTTGAAAAAGCTCGTGTGTAGTATGAGCAAGACTTTGCCGCGCTTTACTGGTCGTCGGTACAGGAATGGATTCATGCACCCAGCAATCGGTCCGGAGAACTTCAGCCTGTCAGCATGACGTCATAGCCTCCGGATCATCGGTGCATCTGCAGTCTGTTACAGTGCAGGATATCTGGTTGGCTTTTTCGAGGCAAAAGTGTCCGAGAGGAACGAAGCAAAGAGCATAAGCAGACAGAGCAAATAGGAAACACTTGCAGTCTGCTTTCAGACATGTTGCTAGGGCCAGCCTCAGTAGAAACAACAGCCAGAACGACCCAGTTCGCCAGGGGCAATTGGTTTTCTGTTTTTTGAGGCTCTGAGATCTCCACACATTGTGTGATTCACATTGCAACCTTTAGTACAAGGCGAAAGATAGGTGTGCACGCGAAGTGAATGTGACGACCAGCCATGAAACTTTCCGCCTTTGAAGAGAAGCCAGAAAGTGTGTTATATGTATCCCACAGCAGTGACAGGACCGCAACAGCTACTCAGAGTGACCTTGACGATCAGACTTGACGAGTATTGGAGTAGATTTAAACATGCAAACAGCGCAACTGCGCGAAGCATCGTGGATCGCGGTTGTCAAGAACATCGGCAGCAAGCCAAATGGGGCACTTCCCGACCTCGCTCCCTCAGACAAACATGGTGAAGAAGGCCATAGAGCAGGGCCGGAGTCTCAGTCTGTGCCAGGTTTGGCCAGAGTAGGTAAGCGTAGATGAAGCTTAACCTTATGACCTCGATTTCCGGGCTTGGAAGGCAGTGCGGGGAGCTTAGGAAGCTTAGTTTCCTGCAGGGTTCTTCTGATGCCGGGCTTCGGGATGCGGTTCCCTGGTTAGGTGTTAGGGAAGTCTTCAAGCCGCCAGGGCAGCATTCTTCCTACAGCAACGTCCCGAAAGCTTCACCCTGAGATCTCTGCTGCTGGGCTTAAGCCTCAGAGCGTGCAGCCTTGAAGCCTCAAGTTTCATCCCAAAGCCGTCAAACCCAAATCTCAAGCCCCCAAAATCTCAGCCCAAAGCCCTTTACACCGCAGCAGCCACCGAGGCAACGCCAAGACCGGGCTCGTGTCCGAGGTTTCTTCGGATTTGTTCCCGCCTCGGTCTGTATTTGTGGGGCACTCTCTGTGCGCGTGTCCGTGTGCGGGTGATGTGTTGGGCTTGGCTTTTTTGTTGTTTTTTAACCTGGGCGTTTGGAGTCGGGCTTCGGGTTTTCGGCTCCTTTCAGGACTCCTTTACGGGCTCGTACCGCGCGTCTCTACGTCTCTCTACGTCTCTACTTCTTTCAAGGGCCAGCCTTCGGAGATGGATCCGTGGTTTACCGGTTGCCGCCTCCCGAAGCGGAGCACTGCAAGCCTTGATCTTCTAAGGCCTCCAACTTAAACACGGAGAACCCAAAAGTCGAAGCCGTCTCAGGAAGTTCTTTGGCAACAACATGGTTTCGGGACCCTCCGGCTGGGAGCGCGAAGCCGAGAGTGTCGCTGGGGCCTCAGCGGCATTTTGAGGCGTTTGGGGATCATGGCTGATTTGAAAGCTTTTGGAGTTGATGGCTCGGACTCTTAGGATTTCCCGGCATGCGTGTGGATTGGTGCACCAGGGCTTACTTGCGGACGGCCGAAGGCCATCAGTACCCGAAGCCGAAACCAAGGTAAAAAACTCCGAAGCCATGTTGCCGAAATTGAGACTGATGAAAGCAGAAAGAATTAGTGCATCAAGACCTCAATGCCATGAGGACACACCATGTTGGCCCTGCTTGAGGACCACCCTAAGAAGGAAGATCTGCAACCCCACAGGATCCCAGCCACCATCTGACGGTGGCCCTTCCAAGCATCTCAACCTGCCCCTGTTTCCCTTCGGATGCAGGTTTGGAACGTAGAGCACATCGAGAATTACGGGGCGGCCACGGGTCTGTCGGCCCCTGAAAGCTCTGCTTTTCGTCGCTTCTGGGGGTTGGGGTCGATACAACTTTACTGTGTGTTTAGGGCCGAAGATGGCATGGAGATTCTCTCGCCAGATCAGTGTTGAAAAGTGTACCGGGTTGGAGTGGGCTGTGCGTCTATGAGTGAGTCTGGGGCACTCCTGCTCTAAGCGCGACACAAGTGTGTTTAGCCCGACTGAAGAACAAGCGGGCTGGCACTGCGACTGATCCCAAACTAAGTTTCGGATTTCCTGCTTCATAATGATGTTGCCACCACGGCTGTTGCGATGCTAAGCCACCTATAACATACAGATCCCAAGCCCCAACCAGCACATGCTACCGAAGCCACAGCGACTCCAAACGGGCCCTTCTATCCTAGCATGATTGATCCGACTATCCTCTTCTTCCTCTGTAAGAGCCTCAGCCACAATCCCCAAATCTTTCGGAGCATGCCGAGGTTGCGTGGGGTCATCGAGTTGGGCCTCATTTACCTCGTCTGCGGCGCCCTGTACAAGTATCAGATGCACGGCGCGCAAGGTGCCCACGCTGTAAGGGAGCCTCCCAAGAAGGGGTTAGCACAAGGGCTACCAAAACCGAGGTGTGTACAAGGGCTACCATAGGCCTTACAAGAACTACAAAAAGGGTTTCCAAAAAGGTTTTAACGGGCACCTCTTTTGGCAGCCCTTGTTTCCTGGACTCATGGCCCAATGTGGTCCAAGGACCTGTTCGAAGTATGTACCCTTTTTCAAAAGGGCTTTACGGTTCAGAGTCATCACCTACTGATTCGTAGCAGAACACGTGCACGGAGGTGGGACCTGGGATCTGGACTTGGAGATGTGACTTCTCGCTTGGCTTTCGGGCTGTTGGGGATTCTAGAAAACATCAGCCTATGATGCAACAAGCGCCGAACGCGAGCTTGACACAGACGGTGCACAACGTCCAGCCCGAATCCACGAAGTCCCAACTCCCAGGGCTTCAAACATCAAAAGACTCGGGAGGCCTTGGAAGGTCCCACCTAAACCCTGAAGGTCTGCAGCTGATTCCTCACCTGGAGTTCTGGATGGACTATCCTGCCTTAGTCGCCGATGGGGTGCAGTACTCGAAGGTGTGCCGGGCCCAGATTTCACCTCCTTGGGGGGGGACCTCGCCAGAGCCCTTCGGAGACCCGCAAGCCTGTACAGTCCCAAAACTCTGCACTCCAAATCCGAAAACCCTAAGCCCCTAAAAGCTTAACGCCCTGAACCCTACCACCCTCAGGAAGAGATGAAAGAATGTGCTCCGAGGTTGCTGTCCCAGTTTGGCGGCGGCGGCGGCAAGGCAGACGGTTTCGAGAGCGCGGCGCTGAGCCCTGGATTTGAGGGTTTCGATTTGAGGGTTTAGGACCTAGGGAATAGGGTTGAGGGTCGATTTTTTGGGCTGGTGGAGGCTTGAGCTTCCGCGCAGGCTTCGGCTAGAGGGTGTGTGGTGCAGCCTGCGAAGGTCCAGGCTTGGAGTTGAGCTCCAAGCTCAGGTTTCCGAATCTCCACGAAAAAGCTCAGCTCCTTCGAACCATTGCACTCCGTGCTCTAGCAGTGTCAGTATGTCGGGTAACCCTAAACACTAAGCCAATATGTTGGCTTTAGGACCTTCGAACTTTGATGCAAGGCTTTCCACCGGCTCCGGCCGTCCCAAGCTGAGCATTCCCTGTGCATGCAGTGATCGTTGAGCCATGGATCTCAGCATCATTGCATCATTGCTGCTACTTTTCATTGTTGTTAGTTCTTTTATTTGTTGTTTTTGTACCTGTTGTCATCATCGTTTATCATCATCATCATCATCATCGTCAAGGTTATAATTGCAATATTACATCACTTGTACCATTGTCAGTATCTCCACTCTTATGATGACGACGATGAAGATGACTGTGACGGTGACGGTGACGCTGCTGATGATGGTGATGATGATGATGATGATTATGTTCATGATGATTATGATGGTGATGATGATGGCGATGGTGATGAGTGCGATTGTGGTCATGACTATGATGCATAGGGATGTCGTTATTGATTTGTCCTTATGTAGCTTTACCAGTTATGACCGACTGCCCAGAGTCACTGAGTCATGACCCCCCGCAAGAACGGCGGAGGAGAGAGACACCTTCGCGAACTTTGAGCCGAGCAGATGACAGCTCCACTCGGTCGGCTCGTTCGGTGGGTCGAGCAAGAGTGGTCTGATGAATATAGCGGCAGACAAACTGAGGGAATGTCAACCGACCCACCGGGCGAAGCCCGTTAGTGAACCGTGCTGGGACTTCGCCCTGGATCCATAAACACCCAGAAGTCCTGAAACCCTTCGCCCGAAACACCCCCGACCTCAAGCCCCAGGGAGTGCCCAGCCGAGACGCCAATTTACTGCAGGTTAAAACAGCCGTCCGCCAGGGCTACTATTAACTCCTGGTTGACTTTGTGCGTACTGCAACCGTGAATACTATGTACGACTTGTTCCAGTTATTGTTGCCGTTCTCTTCTATCATTGCTATTGCCACGTGTTGTGAGGAACTATGACTCTCATACTACTAGTGTTAGCATCTTGGTATTTTCTTCAACTTCTTCTTGCCTCGGATCTCTGCTGAAGATGCTCCGGCCTGTTCGTGCCTTGTGGGCGTCAGGGCTTCCAACTCTGCAAAAGAGGACATCAAGCAGGAGCCAAACGTACTGATAGCACCGAAGATGAAACCCTAAGAATCCCTTGATGCCTTTAAAGACTTGAAGTGTTGGGTTAACCATCAGGGTGTAGGGTTGATACTGACTCAAGCCTGGTGGTACTCTGGTTATCAGCAACCTGGTGCGATGTCGGACGGCCCTCCACCGGCTCTGATCTTGATCTGTCGGTTGCTGAGCGAGCTGTTTGAGAAGTTGGGCAGGCTGCATGGAAGAACCCGCGATCCGCGTGTGATTCAGGGAGCTGCAAGAATCGGTGACAAAGTGCCCAGGTGGCCCTTCGGGTTCTGGCAAGTCAACTTTGGCCCAACAGAACCTTGGCTTCCCTTTGAAAGATCCAATGCCGAGAACGGTCGGCGTGTTGTCGATGCCGAGGCTAGCCGAGCAGCTGCAGGCCGTCGTGGTTCACCAGGACCACTACTTCTTGAAAACTTTCGTGCGTCGGGTGACTCAGCTGTCCTGTGTCGTCTCCTTGATTACTGGTACCTGCACGATGCGATTGCCACTCCCTTCGCTGCAGGCTACAGGGACCGCGCAGCTCGGCAAGAAGCTGCAACAAAAGGGTGAGCCGGCCAGGAGCCTCGGGCTTTTTGCCGGAGTCTGAGGTTGATGACACGTTTGAGGGCCCGGAGAACGTGGACTGGCCACGGCTGCGGGAAGACGTGCAGCTTGGTTGTGATGGTGCTCAGTTTGCACCAAAGCCCAGCGGACTTCCGAAAGCTGCACGAAATCAAAGTCCACGCTTCCTGAAACCTGAACTCAAAACACCGCACCTCGAAGCCAAGTCCCGAATCCTCAGCACCAATTCCCAGGATGTGGCACCTCCAACAGACGCCTGTGGTTGCTGAGGGCCATCTTCTAGCTGTGGATCAGGCGGGCCCCCCCCTCTCTGGATCAAGCTTCTGCGGCTCGGGGGTCAGGACCTTGTAATACGGAAGCGTGAATACTTACAGGCACCAGTCCCCAGTGCAGGATTATTGCAGATTTATGTTGTATTAGGGCTTGGGCTTGAGTTTAGCTCTGAACTGCTGGAGAGTATGGAGCTTGAAGGTTACGTTAAGGTTACACCCTAAAGTACCTAAAGCCCGAAACCCACCAAAAACGCCTAAACCCTAATTAAGCCCTAAACCTAAACCCTAATTAAATCCTAAAGCCCAAAAGCCAGAAGACGAAAAGAGAGCCCAGCCTTCCGTGCCTTCCTGGACCTGAAACCCCCCACATCCGAACCCAAAGATCCTGAGCCTTGAACCTCAAAGGCTAAGAAAGCCCTGAAGGGGTTTAGGGTTTAGGGTTCAGGGATAAGCCCTGAACCGAAAGCGAATCCTAAACATCAGTATCAGGAGCTGATTTCGGCAGCAAAGCTTTGCGTGATTCTGCACTGCACGGCAGAGGTTTGTCGCATGGCAGCAGCTTCTGAGGGTTTCGGATTTCATTGGCTTTTGGAGTCTTGATCATATACGCTGTTATGAACTCCCTGAATGGGTTTGATAGGGTGAATAGTAAATTTTCTTTATGAAGCTTTCTTCAGCCTTTTCTCAACTTTAGCCTGTTGCAGTTCAGGGTCCATTTGGCTTTTTGCTCGGGGTTGCTTCAGGGTTTCGAGAGGTTTAGCACGAGAATTAGCTGGCTCAGGTTCCATTGCAGAATGCTTGGAATCGGTACCGGGAGCGCGCATAAGGCACCCCAAGCCTTTCACCCTAAGCTCTACCTAAACCCTGAACACCCTGAGCCCTAACAGTTTTGCTACTTTCCGGAACAAGGAGCGCAAACGCCCCTCCCTCAAGCCTAAACCTTCATCCCTGAGAGATAAACCCATGAACCCCAAACTCTCCTCAAAGTTGTTGTCAGGGAACTTAATGTAAGTTAGCACAATAGGGATCTATGGTAACAAATATGGTTTCCCGATTATGACAGTTCAATCTAAATCCCTAAACCCTTATAGAACCCTAAACTATGGTACCTTGAATCGAATCCCTTAACAAGAACCCAGTCCCTCCCTCCCCCGCTCCCTACCAACACTGACAAAACTAAATATACGACCATATAAGTAGTACTAAAAATACCAATAATACTAAAAATGCCACTATTACGGTTCATACCAATAATACAAAAAGTACCTATAATTTCAAGGCCAGCTCCCTCCCCTCCCTCCAATCCCTAGGAGCCCAGGCCGTAGCAGGCGGCTGAACCGTCGGCAGCGCCCGGAGGAGGAACTCGAGGAGCTCGCAGCCCCTCGGAGCCGGAGCTAGCGGCGCCTTTCTGTTTTTTTTTAATTGATATTTTCATTCCTTTTTTAAAGTAATGACTGTTTTGGGGTTGTTCTTCTTTTTTTGGGGTGTGTTTTTTCCGGGGTCGTTGGGGGTTGGATAAGGCATTTGAACGTGAAGTCTTGTTCCGGCTGGGTTGAACGATTTGGGATGTCGCAGTCTGGGGTTTCGGGTGTTCCGTCATGGAGTTGCTGGTCTGGGAATGTTTGATGTTCGCGCGTCCAATGCTTGGAATGCCAGGGCAACAGGGTTTAGGCATCAAGAATTTAGATGGTGGGCCTTGGGAGTTTGGCGAAGTTTCGGGGACTTCTAGGGATATGGACGTAGAATAGGTTACCATCCGGGAAGACCATCAGTGAGGGCTATTGCCAGGCGTCGGGGAAGCGCACTTTGGGAGCTGTTTTTCAGTTGTGTGCGCGAGCAGGCGCATTCTATTTCTTGCTGCCTTGGGTCCCCTTATTGCTAGCTTTTGCTCATGAAGTGTCATCATGACTCTGGACTGCATGCTACATGAAATCTGCTCCAGTTGTTTCTTCCATTGTTTCTGGCATGTCGATGAGAGTCGGATTGCGATGGTGACACGGCCCTTACTCAAGCGAAGCAGCTGCACTTCACTCGATGCATGAGGACTACATTGACAAGTTCGTGTGGCCATCCTTCCTCCAGCAGCGGGGCCGCAGGAGTAAACAAGGTCTGAGACAGTGAGAGTGTGCTTTCTCATAGGATTTAAGCTACCCGTGCAAGGTATGGACAGCCTGCTTTGACGTCGCTTGAGAAGTTTTGCTGCCTGGCTTCAACTGCGTTCCCGAAGAAAGTAACAGCGGGGTTGTCCTGATGGTGGAGCAGTTCCCCCCCTCTCACCTGCGTATTGTAGGCTGTGATTGTCCTGATCCTCAGCTCTGAATCGTGATCTTTCGAGCTTAATTTGTAAGCCTTGCAGCATGAAGCCCGACGGATCCCGAATGTCTTTGCCGAAGGCTGCGACTTTGAAACAGACTTCAGAATTCACATGCCGCCCGAGACTTCTGTGCTTGTTTACGACATGCAGGAAACAACCAGGTCGGCGTGTAATCCGCGAGGTGGCTATATACGACTTGGAATCGGACGACGACGACGACGACGACGATGCGACGAGTGCTGCTGCTGCTGCTGCTGCTGCTGCAGCAGCTGCCTCTATGGCGAATTCTCTTGCTACAGCCGCCCCCGTCTTCGACGATGAAACTGGATGCAACCTTGAACCTCCTTGCATCTTCTCTCCACTTTCCCAGCCCCAAATTTTGGAGCACTTCTGAGGTTCCGAAGCCGGCAAGCCCCTGCGGGTGCTGGATGCCAGCCTGGAGCCGGCGAAGCTGGTGACGCGGCAAAGACTTCCGACGTGTCGGAGGTTAAATGGTTTCCATCAGGATGTCGAGATTCAGGATTAGGGGGTTGGGCTGAGCAGTCCAGTCCGTAAAGTTGTCGCATTGTCGTTGGCATGGTCGTATCTCGCCGGACTCTCGCCTTCGACTGCAGCATGTCAGCTGTCAGAAAGGCAATGTCTCCAACCCTTCTCTCGAGATACGTGTCCGAACAGCAGGTGGAGGAGGCAAGCGACGGCCTCCGAGTGTCATAGCGGCCGGGTGCGGGGCCTTCGCAGCATGTGGCAGCGAGCCGACCTGATGGTGCTTCTTGGTGAGGATCGGAAGAGGGTGTAGAGATCAGAACAGTGTTTGTTCCTAGGGCCATTACTCTAAGCAGCGCTTTGAGAGTCTTGAAGAAGCATTCCTGAAGCACAAAACACAAGACTACCAAGGTTTGATGCCTGCGTGAAGCTGTCAGAATTCGGTGGGACTCCCACCACGGTATCGGATTCTGCCCTCACGGACCCACGGCAAAGAGATTGTTCCAGCGTCCACTGGCTCTGCAGGCATCCGGCTTGGGAAGAGAGAAGACCCTGTGGCGAGTCTTGGGCATGTGCGACTGGACATGGGACCACCTGGTGTGGGGTCTCTGTGACAATGCGTCGAAGCTCCTACGCAGAGCACTTCGCGCTCAGGAACGGATCCGGCTACTTCGCCCCCAGTTCCCCGTCCAAGCCCTTCACAGGCTGCAGGCTCTCTAGTAGTCGTCTTGGCCAGCATTGCGCCTTTGCCATGGGCAACTTTCATCCCTCAAGTTCAACACCGCCGCCGCTTGTACAAACGCGAGAGTTCGAGGCTCCACCTCAAAAGTAAAGGCGGAAAAGGCGTGACTCAAGAGCTGTGCGCTTCGAGGTTGGAGTCGATGTTGCGAAGTGGAGGGGTTTTGGTGGAAGGATTTTCGTAGTGTCGGGCTGTCGCAAGAGAGCACTTGAACCATCAAGTTGTGAATCTCTCCGTGCTCTTGGTCAGGTGCGACGTCTGCAGTAAAACAAGGCATCAGAGCCACAATGGTTGAGACACATGGTCCAGTGTTGCAATTCGTAGGCGGCAGTTCAACCCAGGTTTTGGGCTTAGAGTCCTTGAGTCCTCGAGCCTCGAGTGTAAATACGGTGAAAGTGAAAGCATTTTTTCTGCTGAGCCTCACGTCGACATGCCGCTGCCCGCTGGGCGCAATGGCAGCGCCGGGCGCGTGTCCCAACGACTGCAGGACACGCTTTTGCGGTATGGACAGGCCCGGGTGCGTAGTTTTGCGGGTAGGGAACGGAATCTTGTCGCCCGGACCCTATCCGAAGCCCCAAGGCCCAAAAGCTACAACCCGAGCACCCTTCGTGCACGTTTCACAAGTAATGACCCAAAGCTTGGAGCAGGTGGGCCTCGTGGTTCACTTCTTCCTCTCTGGGATCCTCCTCAGCAGCTCATGTTAGTTTTTGCTTTTCTTTGGGTGTTTCGGGCTTTGGCATCGAGGAGAAGGGTGCCTGCCTTCAGCCTGGCTGCTCAGGACAATGGGCCGCACTGGCTTTTAGGCTCGAGATCCGAGGCATTCAGCGACCGAGAGCAGGTTGAGGGACCACAGACGGCAAGCTATGGCGAAGGCTGTCCGCGTGATTTCGACCTTGGCCGTGGCAGTTTGCTTCTGCAGCCTCCCGGCCTTCGTGCCGGGGCCTGCTCGCCCAGCTCGCAGCATGGCGCCCGCAGCTGCAGGAGCACTGGGCATGCTGGGCGCAGCGCCTGCTTTCGCGGACAAGATCGACGACGCAGCAAAGGTGCTGTCTGAGAAGTCTTACCCCTTCTTGAAAGAAATCGACTGGACCTCCGACGTCTATGGCAAGCTCCCCACCCAGCCTCCTCTGGAGGTGCTCAAGGCGATCAACACTATGTTGAAGATGGGTGCATCCATGGACTCCGCAGCTCTGAAATCGGGTGCTATGGCTCACAGCCAGGCCATTGCCAACATGGACTCCAAGGGTGTCGCGACTCTTGCCGATTACACTGCCATTAATGCGGCCATCGGGCATATGATCGCTTCGGTGCCTGCATCCCAGACCATGGACGTGTACAATGCTTTTGCCAAGTTCAACCTTGGCAAGGATGTGGGCCCTTACATGATGTCCAAGGTAAATGCGGCGGATGCCAAGGCAGCTTACCAGGCATTGATGGACTTCAAGGATGTGGTCAAGGCGTCCCAGCGCTGAGCCTTCTTCTGATCCTCTTACTCTTGCACATGCGCGATATGCGTCGCATGATCTCATACACTTTCTAAACGTATGCAGGCAGCTAACTTGTAAACAAATTTGAAGGCTGCTGCTGCGATTTTATCGGTGAGTTTCAACGACTTCAACGTTTATCGAAGATCGCTATTTGTTCAGTCGGAAAGTGCCCCAGCTGTGAGTCATGCTTTGGGCGAATTAGGAGAGATTGCCGAGTGTGCGGGATGTTGCAGTCGGCGTTGCGCATCGTGCGGCCCAGAAGGTTGCTTTCGGCTAAATCGTGGATTTGATCGGGTCTTTCCTGGTGTGTTGCTGTGTGTGGTTGCGCCCTGGACCTCTGGGACTTTGGAACATCGCTTTGGGTCTCAGCTATGAGTGAATATGACAAGGGCCTCTTGGAGGCTTCAGGGTTTCCGGCTTCGATGGTTCCACTTAAGGCTCAGCCCTCTGGTCGAAGATTCGTCCCAAGTTCTGTCAAGTGGAGGCTTTTCGGATCTAGGAGCTCGGGCTTTAGGCTTTCGTGAAGAGGCAGAATCCGCACGCCGAAATTTGCCTAGCAACATCCCCAAACGGAAGTGGTACACAAACCCTAAACCCGAAAGCTTTGTGAACATCAGGCCCTTGGCGACTTGGCACCTGCCCTGCCCAGGAACCCCGAAGTTTCAAATAGCTCACTCGAAAAAGATCCGATGAACACTCGCTGGCCTGCTTGCACTGGGCGCCGACTCAGGATCTCCATCTTCTCCTGCTACCTGGCTGTGCGACATCAGCTCCCCATGGATCGGCTGCTGGAGTTCGTCGGCAAGACACCGGACCCTTACGGGGTTTCAGGGCTCGAGGGTTAAGGGTCCCTCCTCTGTCCCTTTGGGATGTTTGGGGCTTGGTCTTGGCAGCTTCCTGGTGTTGTTGTTGGTTTCTGACATGTTTCTCGTTCCGCGTACGTTCCTTTGAGCACCTGCCCACGTGTCTGAGTATCACCTCCCAAACTAAGCAGAACATCGGGCCCAGGAGTGGGGCGGGTTTGGGGCTCTGGGAATGTTGAAGCTTTGGGGCGGGGCTTGAATGTTGGAGCTGGTCGGGGACTATGGCTTAGATGCAGGACACCAATGATTCTGGGACAGACGCCTTGAGTGCGGGAAGCAGCCTCTTCATGGCCTTTGTGATTCACAAGGCTGGCGATATGGATCCGAGCCCGGCCCTGTGACTCCAATTCAAAGCCTCAGATCCCCAATGCGCCTCGCAGGCCATCATGCCCTTGCGGGTGCCCGTGACCGTGGCAGTGACTCCGCTGGCTTCGCGCGTTTGGTCGCACTTCTCCAAGCGGTGACGCGCCGCCTGAGCTGCGGAGGTTCTTCTGGGGGTCTCCCGAGTCCCGAGCTGGTGTTGGTAAATTCGTTTGTGTCATCTTGATATTGATGAGGTCGTGAGTGTTGCTTTTGACATTGGATGGTTTCATGTTGCTTCCTGGCACGAGAGGCTTTCAGAAGGACGCCACAGCTTTACTGACCTGCCTCGACTCAATCGACCGGGTGGGGAACAAAGGCCTCCCTTCCGTCGTAGCAGACCCTACACTGGGCCTACACAATTTGGAGCAACAAATTCTGACCACAGAATCTTTTTAACATGATCCTAAAGCCCTGATCCCTACACCCTAAACACAAAACCCGAAATCTGCACTTCGGTGACCGAGCAGAAGCGAGCCTGTCTGCTTGTGAGAGCACGACGAATACTAGAGCCCAAAAGCCCCGCTCCAGAAAGAGCCAGAGACCTAGACCCACTACTGTGTTCCCAGGGCTCTGACCGATACTGTACCGCGCTGGCTCAAGGACTACAGAGTTCACCCAAAAGCGCATGAGCTTTTGCTTTAGGACTGGGAAGCTTAAGCTTTGGGTGTTGGGTGTGCAGGGTTCGGATCTTGAGGTTCAGGGTTGAGGATTTGAAGGTTCAGGTTTGGCGAGTTTAAGGAGCCATCTCAAAGGCACCTACATCTGTCACTCAAGCATCAACCCGACACTTCAAGACTGGGTACGGGATCTCTGTGGAGCCTTGAGCCAAACGAGAAGCTTCCCGCCGCTTGGGGCGAGCATGGTCCAGTTCGAGGATGTCGTAGGGCGCTCAGCAGCTTGAGGGTGCAATGGCAGGGGGTGTGCAGAGTTTATGGGTTCGAGGTTCAATGCGGGGCTTCTGGGCTGCAAAATGGGGGGTTTGGGGGGTGTTGGTGGCGTTGTGTGTTGAGTTGGGAAGTTTGTGGGAGGTTGCGGGGAGGCTCTCTCAAACCTGAAGCCACAAGCCCAAACTCAGCTTTGCCCAGACCCCAGACCGTCAGCTCCAAACTTACAACCCTCTTGCGGGCAAAGCAGGGGCCATCCCCTCCTTCCACCCCCTAAACCCAAAACCCCCAACGCCTTCCCTAAACCCCTAGACCCCTAAACCCCTAAACCCCTAAACCCCTAAACCCCTAAACCCTAAACCCTAAACCCCTAAACCCCTAAACCCTAAACCCCTAAACCCCTAAACCCCTAAACCCTAAACCCTAAACCCCTAAGCCCCTAAACCCTAAACCCCTAAACCCCTAAACCCCTAAACCCTAAACCCTAAACCCCTAAGCCCCTAAACCCTAAACCCCTAAACCCCTAAACCCCTAAACCCTAAACCCCTAGACCCCTAAACCCGCCTTCTCCCTGTAGCAGTGCATTTCGAGCCCTCTCCGAAGGCTGAGCCCATCGGCCTCCGAAGCCTCGGCCCGGGAGCTCAGGGGGAGCGACGCTCGGAAGCGCCTGCGAACAGTACTGTGAAGCTTGGGTGAGATAGGAAGGGAAGGAAGCCTTAGTAATAAGAGTAATCATAGTAGTAATGATAATAGTCATAATAGAAATACTGATAATAATAATCGTAAGAATAATAGTAATAATAAGAATAAAAATCGTAATAGTAATACTTATAATCGTGGTTCCGGGATCCTCCCTGGATCCCACCAGACAAGGGAGTTGGCTTACGGGGCTCGGAGATGGAAGTGGGGTTCAGTGACCTGTAGCAAGAATCTCTTTAAAAAGCAGGCAACCCGAACCCGAACCCCAAACCCCCGAACAAGTTGCAACGCCAAGCCCTAGGCACTAATCCAAACTAACCCCCAAATCCGCAAATCCATAATGAAGAGGTGAAAATAATTGGTACTACACCCTTATGATTAGTGTTTCCTTGGATCTCTACTTTTCAATACCATGCGATACTTTGTCAAACTATACTATGCCGCAATGTACTAAAGCAGACCAGTACCAACTACACTAAACTATCCTGGATGATGCTAAACTATGCTATGCTATGGTTGGTCTGCTATACTATGCTATGCTATACAAAACTATACAACACTCTACTATGCTGTACCACACACTACACTGTATACCACACCACGCTGTACTATACGACGAAAGCCTAGTCCAATTATCAAGACCCCTCGAACAACACCTGTAAATGCTCATCAACGCGTCTCAGAAAGCCGTATGTGCTTCTCAACCCACGCCCTACGCACTACGCCCTAAACCCAAACCCAAATCCCTGTAACACCTTTTTCCCAAATCCTTTGCGCGATGAGACCGGGCCGATCTGGTTTGCTGCCGGGCGACGTGCAGAGCGCTGTGTGAGAGCGCCTGCGATCCCCTGACGGCAGTGCTCGAGGCACCGGTATTCAGGGTTTACACGGGTTTTTTGAGGTGCGCCCTTATTTTGTCTTGTGTGGGGGGCAAACATTGATTGAAGGGTTCCTGTCCGAAAGAAAGACGCCCATTCAGCAACAACCCTTACACCGTAAGTTTGTTTGTGATGCACGTGAGGCGGGAATTTTCGTGCCGACAGCAAAGGCGGAGATGGTTCGCCACTGAACAGTTCTACTGTGTCCTGGATTCCTGTACCGCAGCGCGGAGCCTGATAAGTACATGAGGATAGGGTAGTACACTAGTGGCTCAAGTGTTATCAAGCTCGAAAACCGAGAACCCTAAGGCCCAAAGAGTATTTATCACATTTCTATAACACTAAAACCCAGAAACCCTAAATCTTAGCATAGAAACCCTAAACCCTGAATGTCTATCGCCTGAAACCCAAACCTTAGAACCCCAAACCCCTTCAAACAATCCTTATTCAAAGCACCAGACATCTCTATGCAAAGGTTCGTTTCATCATGTCTGTATGCATGCATGCATGTATGCATGTATGTCCCCGAAAATCCTAAACCCTAAACTCCAAGTAAGAAAGCCCTGGTCAGGGCCGGGCCAGGGCGGTGACTGCGCTCGCCGGCCAGCGTGCCGGAGCCTTTCTTGCAGGCATCGGTGGTAGTTAAGTAGTAGTAGTCGTCGTCGTAGTAGTAGTAGTCGTAGTCGTAATTGTAGTAGTAGCAGTGGTATTTGGGGTTCCACAAAGCCCTCAGAGCCTAGGTCGCTGCTCTTCGAGCTCTGGGCAGGGTCCGGGCGCCAAGAAATCTTCTTCAAGAACTTCAAAGGGAGCTTTAGCCATGAAGAAGGGTCGAGGGGTCAATTTTCGTCCCCCAAGTCAAGGTGAGTGCTGCAAAGGAGGCGCACCGGCAGACCGTTGCCAGCGTTGCAGCAGGCTGCCTGGAAGATCGACGCGTCCGGGCTCCCAGCACGGGGAGGAGAGTTCGGGAGAGATCCTTCACTTCGCATCGGAGATGTCACGAAGCCAATTGCCTGTTCGGTTAGCTCTGGGATCCAGGGCAGTAGGGTGCCCCCAAGCTGCTAAGTGCCGTCTCTCATATCGCTGACAGAAGGCGTGTGTTCGCCTTGCAGCTGTGACCGCCTTCCTCAAAGCCGCTTCCGGCTTGGCGAGCCATGGCATGGTCTTTAGGGCATAGATTGGTATATTATAGTATATTATAGTATATTATAGTATATTATAGTATATTATAGTATATTATATTATAGTATAGTATAGTAAAGTATAGTATAGTATAGTATATTCTTGTGCTCCTGATCTTCCTGGTGAGTTCTCATGCTTCCAAGTCCATGTTGTTTGCGACAAGGAGTCCGTATCTTTCCTACCCTATACAGGAATGAAGGTGCCCCCCCGGGGGCATGTCCCCGGTACTGGTGCTGGCACAAAGAGTACTATGTAACATTGATGCTGATGACTGAGATGATGCTGGGCGACTGATTCAACATAGTTCTTGACGTTCCGCATTGCTTAAGTCGCTCAACAACCAACGACTGCTTGTTACATGCTTCCGGTTTACTGGGGATCCGCGGTGGCTATGTCTTAGAGGGGAGGAGTAGTGGTTTTGGTGATGACGGTGCACCCTTATGGCTTTGAAGTCGATGTTGACTGTGATAGCGAAGGCCACGATGAGCATATGGTGACGGCCCCCGAAGACGGAGTTTGCGAGCCCGATTGCGGTGCTCATGTTGATGTGTTGGTTTTTGTGCCGAAGAGGATGCTGATTTCCTGGTTCCCAGAGAGCCCAATACCTCTCAGTTAAGGAACGTAGCTTAATCATAATATGAAGCCCCTAATGATTTAAGGTCTATTCCTAAATTAAGGGGTATTGCGCTCTCTGGGTTGGAAGTTCGTCGGATCATGTACTCGGAGAAGGTCAGGGTTGAAGTTGAGAGCTGCTCTTGGTCGTCAGACAATGCCAGGAGGGCTATGCCGATAGGGCGGTCTCCGTGCTGGGTCCGCTGTGGCTTGTCTGCAGCCCCCTCGCCAGCCCCGAATTGAAACCCTGTCGGTGGCTTTGATGTGGTGTCCCGCGAGGCTTAGTTAAGAGAAGGCGTGAGTGAATGTGATCTGCAGTTCAGAGGGCGATTGGAAGAGGATGGGCAGAAACAGTAGCAGCCACAAGAGAACAGCAAGACCCTGGAAGAGTTCGGCTTGCCAGGATGGCCGACAAGGATCCCGAGGCCTGGACTGTTATTGGTAGAAGTGTTTACGGTTTTGGGGTTTGCGGTTGTTGGGGTTTTAGGGTGTTGGGCTTTAGGGATTTAGGGGGTTGGGATTTAGGGTTTAGGGTTTTGCATCTAAGGCTCAGGTTTGGGTCTATAGCGAACCGATCAGGGTTTAACTTTGTGGGTTTGGGTTTTTGCGGTTGATCCTCCAGAAACTCTTATATCTTCAGCAGTGTCCCGGGTTCCCATGTGGGGGTCTTCCGTTCTTCCCTGGCAGCTGCTGGTGGCGAAAGTTCGGGAAGAGCGGCCCGAACCGCTGAGGATCTGAAACCCCAACACCCCAGCCCGAACAGCTGAAGCCCCCTACATGCACGCCAGAGAACTCATGGGTCCAGGCCCCCCCCCCCCCCCGACCCTCACAAAGCAACAGCGCGGAGTCCTCAACGTCAACCACCCAACCCTCAAGTCCGAACCTTCCACCGAAACCGTGCCAAAGCCGTACGGCAAGACCTAAACTCTGAACCCAAGAAAGGTCGAGGGTCTTGGGTGCCCAAAGCTCCAAACCCACAAGGAAGCTTCAAACTCCCACACCCCCAAACGAAAAAACTTGAATAACGCAACCCATTCACGATATACATGCCTACATACATCCCCCTCACACGCTGTTAGCGCCAAAATCAGAACTAAACCCTAATCCCCAAACCTGAAGCCCTAAACCCATAAACCCTAAACTCTAAACCCTGAACCCTAAACCCTGAACTAAAAAAAAAAAACCTGAACCCTTTGCCTCGGAGGTGAACGCATCAGCCGGGAAGGCGCTTCTCCGACTGGTGCCCCGCGAGCACGGCGCCGGGAAGAAGGTGGGGGCGCCCTGAAACTTCGAGGTTTTCCGGTGTCGGCTTAAGGGCTTCAGGGCTTTAGGGCTTTAGGGCTTCAGGGCTTCAGGGGTTTAGGGCCTCAGGCCTTTTAGGGCTTTAGCTCTTCGGGGTTTTTGACAGGGGTGTAAGAACTTCAAGCGAGAGACGAGTTAAAGCTGCACAGAGAGCTGCGCCCTAAGCCCTAAAGCCCTGGAAGCTCTAGACCCTCGGTCCCTAAAGCCCTCAACCTTTAAGTTAACGCCCGACTAAACATCGAAGATCCCAAGCAGCCCAAACAGACTGGAAGCCCTTGAAGCCCAAAACCCTGCAAGCCTTCCAGGCCCTTGAAGCCCGAGGCCCTAAACCCCAAAGCCTTAACGCCTGAAAAGGCGGCCCAGCTGGCCTTGCAACAGATGCGGAGCTCGGACGAGTGGGTGCCGGGCTCAGCGGTACCTTGAAACTTCACACTCGCTCAAACTCTGGCCCAACATCGGCCCAAGGGTTTAGACGGTTCTTCTTGGCCGGGTTTTGGCAAAGAGGCGCTTCCAGGCAATTTCGCCTCTGACCGAGAAGGTTGCAAAGCCGATTTCATTATTGGTACCTAAGCTTATCATCGTGATCGGTGACGACACCTCGCTTGACGAGGCTGGGGACGACGACGATGAGCTAGGATGGTGATGTTGAAGCTGTGGTAGTGGTCGTGGTCATGATGATGACGATGGGTGAGAAGAAGATGGTGACGCCGCTGATGGTGGTGACAATGACAGTGAAGAAGACGAAGATGACGACATCGAACGTGGAGAACGAAGATGCGAGGATGACTGTGATAATGTCTATGGCGATGATGACGATGATGACTATGATCATGAAGATGGTGGCGATGATTTGTGGCGACGGTGGTTCTCACAGTATTAGCATCATGATGATGGTGTTGGTGGCAAAGGTCATGGATCCCACGCATCCACCACGGCTTTCAGCTCCAGGTTCTCTGCGCAGCCTTAGAAGTGCTGGCGCGCTTTGCTGGCAAGTCCGAAGCCCTTGTTCCTTGGAGTCCAAGAAGCCGAGAGTTTTTTAGATTCAAGAGCCTTCATGGGGGTCCTCATTTTGGGGTCCTTATGATCAGGATCCTACTATTTAGGGTACTGTATGGGGTTCCCATTTCAGACTTCACATCTGTCCTCCATGGAGGTTCTCGTGTGGCGCGAATGGGAATTATTTGTAGCAAGCACAGATAATGCGCAATAACCTCGGTTTTGAGGGCGGAGTCATGTCTAATACCAGGCAATGCCCCAAAGGTTTGTTTAGATAATTTTTGGCCAATGTGGAAGACCAGCCAGCCCCGGTTGTTCTGGAGTTTCCAGATCATGTGCCCCGGCATTGTGGAATTTGTTGGACGGAGAGAGACAGAGAGAGAAACGAGAAGGACTTGAAGGATTGATTACAGGTTGCAATAAGGGCCTAAACAGTTTTAATTACCAGTACTATTCTGCGTTCCTGATTATGATTATAGTGTAATGGGCCCCAAGGACCTAATTCTAATCATTGCGGCTTCTATATTACAGGTCACAGGATCCCCAAAGCCCGCTTCGTGGAAGTTCCTACCACTTTCGAAGGCTGGGGGGTAAGTGGCTGTTGTGGCCGCCCCTCGGATGTAGGGTTCGCTTTCAGATGAGCGTCTGTCCTCAGACCCTATACGTTTCTTCGGGGTTGTGCGCGGATACGTGGAAGGCTTGACCAGCGGCCATGATTTGAACAAGCTGAAAGCCCAACCAACTCTAAGTCCCGAACGCAGGGTCCCAACTAACTACGCAACTACGCTTCACTGTACATCTCACGGAGCTGCTCGACCGGACGGCCCTAAACCCCCAAACTCTGAACCCCTAAACCCCTAAACCTCAAAACTCTGAACCCCTTAACCCCGAAATCCAAAACTCTGAACCCCTAAACTCCTAAACCGCTAAACCCCAAAACTCCCAACCGCTAAACCCCTAAACCCCAAAGCCCCTAAACCCGTAAACCCGTAAACCCCAAACTCAAAACTCGAACTCCAGTCGCCCCGCCGGCCCCAGTCCACCCTGATCCTACCGAGGTTCATTCAGTCGCCCCACTGGTAAGCTGGAGTCCCTTCTGGTGGCGACCTCAGATCTCAGATCAATCCCGGGCCTCGCCTGAAGATGTGCAGAGTATGTCGGACAGAGACGGAAGCCTCAAGAGCAGCGTCATGGCGACCAGAACTGAAGCATCTCTTGAACAACTCGCAGCAAGGAGGCTGGGCAGGCTTGCATAGTAGGAGCCTTCAAGTAAGTCCGCACAAAACAATATTCTCCCTGATGCTGTTTCGTCGTTCTTCTGTGGATCCTGAGCTTCCATCATCATCGTCATCATCATCACCATAGCAATAGTATTTTCATGATCATCATCACCATCACCATCACCATCACCATCATCATCATCATCTTCATCATCACCATCATCATAATAATCATCCTCCGTCATCCTCTCCTCATTCTCCTCCGCCTCATCATCACCATGATCACCATGATCACCATGATCACCATGATCACCATGATCACCATCATCATCACCATCATCACCATCGACGACGATGACGACGCATGAGAAGGACCGTGCGGAGCGCGGCCGCTCGTGCGCTGCCGGCCCTTGCCCAGCGAGGCGGGCAGTTCTACCCCTCCCCCCCGCTCACAGCGAAAGCCTGTTTACATGCCGGCCGGGTCGGAAACGATGGAAGCTAGGTGAGGCAGTCTGTGACGTTGTGGTGAAGGAGCACTGCAGTGATCAGTCAGGTCCGAGTGATGTAGACCAGCATGCATCAGTGGCCCTTGCAAGCTCGAAAGACCCTTGGCCAGGAAATGTGGCGGCCTGTGCAGCCTTGAAAGAAGGGGCCTCCGACAAGCTCCCGGCCGTCCGGCGGGTCTGTGCCGCGGCGCTGGTCATAGCCTTGGGCATGGACAACTCGCAGCCTCTCAGCATCCAAACGTCCCCACCAGGAGTCGAACCTGGATTGTCGATGCTCGTGATGATAATGGTAGTCTTTCTTATCGTGAGCATCATCAAAATCGGTCTTCCGAAGTGCTCCTAAGATCCACTTGGCCGCCTCGCCCTGGCAACCGCTTCTGGACAAGAAGGCCGGGTCACATAGAAACTGGCCTAAACCCTAAACGCCTATATCTCAACCGTGAACCTTAACCCTGAACCGTGAAGCTCGAAGCCAGCGTTGCGCGGGATGCCAATCAAAAAAAAACTTTTTTCAATCAAAAAACACTTTTTTTTCAATCAATTTTTTTTCCAATCAAAAAAAAACTTTCCTTTATTAAAGGAAGCACGACAGGAAGGAAGGAAGGAGGGAAGGCAGGAAGGAAGGAAGGAAGCAAGGAAGGCGGGGAGAAAGGGCGAGGAAGGAAGGAAGGAAGGAAGAAAGCAAGGAAGGCAGGAAGCAAGGAAGGAAGCAAGGCAGCAAGGAAGGAAGGCAGGCAGGCAGGCAGACACGAAGGAAGGCAGGAAGGAAGGAAGAAGGGAAGGAATGAAGGCAGGAAGCAAGGAAGGAAGCAAGGCAGCAAGGAAGGAAGGCAGGCAGGCAGGCAGACACGAAGGAAGGCAGGAAGGAAGGAAGAAGGGAAGGAATGAAGGCAGGAAGCAAGGAAGGAAGCAAGGCAGCAAGGAAGGAAGGCAGGCAGGCAGACAGGAAGGAAGGCAGGAAGGAAGGTACAACAACAACAACAACAACTACTACTACTACTACTACTACTACGGCTGATAGACAAAATCCTGCATTACCCTAAGGACCCTACACTGTGGGAATTATGGTATATTCCTTATTATGGGTAATGCAGGATTTTGTCCATCCACCGTAGTACTACTACTACGACGGCTACTATTACGACGACGACTACTACTACTACTCCTCCTCCTCCTACTACTACTAGTACTATTAGTACTAGTACTACTGCTACTACTACTACTACTACTATTACTACTACTGCTACTACTACTACTACTATTACTACTATTGCTACTACTACTACTACTACTATTATTACTACTACTACTACTACTACTACTACTACTAGTACTACTACTACTCGTACTACTACTACTGCTACTGCTACTGCTACTACGAAGCTGCGCAGAGAGGGTCAGCCCCAGCTAGAGGAGAAAATCCCGTCCGAAGCGAGCACACCTCCTCGATGCTGTTTTCCATCCTGTTCTCGTCCCCCCAGCTACCTCTGCCCTGACTGTCCCCCCCCTCCAGCTGCAGGTCCTTGTCCCGAGTTGCTGCGGTGGTCGGAGCCTCGACTGCCAGATGACCTCTCCATGCGGCACTGCCTCTGTAGCGGACACCCAGATCTCATTGGCAGCGGGTCATCCGCTCTCTCAGCAGTAACGGCCTCAAGCAGACTTCCAAAGCCTTTAGGCATCACCGATCGTCCCTGCTTGCCCGGCCCAGGTCAGCGCGACGTGAAGCACGACGTCTGGCGGGACACCGCCGTGCCAGGGCCACCTCTCTTCGATTTGATTCGTCTGTCTCCATCCCAGTGTGCAGTGACCATTGGATGGAGGGCTGGCCCCACAGCTTCCGTGCTCAACCTGAAGAGGCCTGTGCCATCTGTCAAGGTCGCCCCCGTCAGGAGTTCCACTCTGCAGCAACCCCACCAGCCTTCCACGTCTGTGAAGGCTACAGGCTGGTATCGAACACTGCCCCGACATTCGCAAACTGGCCCCAGATCTCCTTATGCCACAGCGCGTGGAGAGCTCAATTGCGTGATGCTCTGCCCGATGGCAGACCTATGGCGGGGGACCCGGCAGAATTTGTACCGTCTCCGGCCTGCACCCTGTGCAGGCTGCATTATCACCAGTTTGCACCGGATCGTACTGACGAGACGGCCCCTCCTCTCCCGGAGACAGACCAGGCATCCCTTTCAGGTCCTACGAAACCCCAAGCACCCCCGCGACTGGAACTGGACCTACACAGCCTGGATTAACCTTTACACGATGGCCCTTATTATCGGATCCTTACTACGACCAGCACGGCATGAACGGACCTGCGAAAAGACACTGATGCAACTGCCTCTCGTCAGCCATTGTGCCCTGCAGCTCCGCCTGCTTCTCAAGATGTTGACCCCTGGGCTCAAGCAGCCCCCCACTATCCTCAGAGCTGCTCCTCCCCCAGCAGCGCAGACGACACGAAGCACACACACACTCTCAGCTCTCAATAAGTTGAGCCGCCCCGGTCCCAAATCCGGGGACCGAACTCAGACGCGAACAATAGGACGCACCCCAGCCTACCTCAAGGTCATCATCCTAGGATCTCAGCTCCTGAGTTCGGCAGGTGCGAGGGTTGGGGAGACAGTCGCGAACTCCCCTGAAGTCGCTACAATTGCACTTCGAAGGCCGCACAGTGCGGCAAAGCCTCGCGCGCCACCTACTTCAGGCGATACCGCATCGCCATTCGCTGCACCATCCTCTCCGGTCAAGAAACGCTCCTATGCGAGGTTCCTGAAGCGCCTTGCCACTACGGGAACTGCCCGATATAAAGGCCAGGTCTACCACTCAGATACTGTTAGACAACCTGACTCCCATGCTCAAGCCCAGTTGTCCACACAGCCAGAGCCTGCTACCTCCCCGAAAAGGTACCGAGCCATCTCCTGGAACGCGGGCGGCCTCAGCACCGCCAAACTCGATGAAGTATATGTTTGGATGCATATGGAAGCCCTTCAAGGCAGACCGATCCACATACTTTCCATCCAGGAGACCCACTGGACCTTTACCAGCGAGTGGCAGGCCCAGGGATACTGGCACTTGCACAGCTCCCTGGATACTAAAACCCGCAGTGCAGGAATTCTCCATCTGATCCACCAGGACTTGGCTAACACCCACCAGGTGCGCACAGACCATGTTATCCCTGGCAGACTGCTGTATACTAAACTAGCCACCGAGCCACCCATCTCTATCATCAGCCTCTACCAGCACTGTTGGTCCACCAATTCCACCACCACCCCCACACAAGAAAAGCTGCTCGAGTGTCGCGAAAAAGTCTGGAGCAAACTGTCCACTCTCATTGGACGGATTGCCCAACGCCACCAGCTGCTAGTGCTCGGCGACTTTAACACACAGTGCGTCCCACCACCGGATGCACCCCGACTGGCACGCACGGCAGACCTGCTCGACAAAACGGTCCCACCACAGAAGGACTACGGGAGACTCCAAAGCCTCCTCAGGGATAATCAACTCCTGGCAGTCACCACCTTCGGCCGACAAGCCAATGCCGCCACCTACGTTGCCGGAACGGGGCCCTCTGCAACCCGGACCCGCATAGACTTCATCCTGTGCAGGGAAGCTCAATCTGATCGCAGCACGCGACGGGCTGGCGCCCTGAGGAGCGCTCCGTTCGTTCCACCACAAGGCAACCGCCACCGCCCCCTCGAAACCACTATGCCCTGGCCAAGTCACCGCCTACTCCCCAAAGACAGGCCTTCCCCATGCAAACGTTGGAATGCTGCCTCCACACAGGCTGCGTTAGCTGCGGACCCCTCGCTTGGCCCGAAACTTGCACACTCCATAGCAGTCCAGCTGCAGCTTCGGCCCACACCCCCCGGAGCAGACCCCTGCAGACACATCAATCTCCTCCTCCAACAGACTTGGGACAGTCTTACAGCCTCGGCAGGCCTCTCCAGGACTACTCCAACAACGCCGAGCCACGACGCACCAGACACCGCCATCACTGTTAAAGAACTCTGGCGCCTAAAGCGACTCAAACAAGCACAGCCTACGACAACATTTGCGCAAAAAGCCCAAGCCCTTCACCTCACGCAGCAAATTCGCACGACACAAAACATTCTCCACAAACGAGGCCGTCTTCGCAAACAAGAGCGCCTAGACAACATCCTCAGTGAAGCGGAATGCAGCACCACCCCGGGAGCCCTCTACAAAGCCACCAGGCTTCTGGCACCAAAGACCCGACACTCCCGCATCCAGCTGCGCGATGCGGACGGCATGCTGATGTCCCCGCAGGAGGAACTCCAGGCCATCCGTCAACACTTCGAGGGCCTATATCAGACAACCACAAGTCGACCCACACCACCACAACCCGCTGTCGACCTCCACTTTACTGCCGACGAGGTAAGCAGTGCCCTCGCGCGCCTCCCAGCCCGGAAGGCCCTTCCACCAGACTACATGCCTGCCCGCGTGTGGCAAGCCGCCTCCACGGCCATTGGGCCGGACCTTGCGGAAGGACTGAAGCACTGCCTCCAGCCGCCGACCTACTGCCTGCCCGAGGACTGGCACCGTGTACATGTATGCCTCATCCCAAAGGTGACCATGGCTCGCCTCCCGAAACAGCTGCGCCCCATCTGCCTCCTCCCACCCGGCAGTAAGATCTTAGCCATGATGCTGGCAGACCGTATACGTGACAGAGCCGAAGCATACATCTGCCAAGCGCCACAATTCGCCTACGTCAGCAATCGCAGCACCACCGACGCGATCAGCCGTGTATGCAGCCACTTGCATGAAGCACGAACCCTGGCTGCAGCCGCTGTTCCCAAAAGACACCAGCGCCACTCTGGCGTAACCCCCTGTCAACTCGCCGGGGGTCTCTCGCTAAGCCTGGACGTTGACAAAGCCTTTGATTCGCTGCCAAGAGAACAACTTGTGACTTCAATGCAGGCCGCAGGCCTGACATCAGAGGAGGTAGCGCTTGCACTCCACATCCATGACCAGGCCAAGCTCACCTTCGAGCTGGCAGGGCACAAAGATGAAGTCGAGCTCTCACAGGGCATACGTCAGGGCTGCGGTCTCTCGCCCCTCTTGTGGTCTATGGCCACCACAAAGCTCTACCTAAAGTTCAAAGAGACAATCACTCACAAGAAGGAGATATTGGGAGAACCCACCCTCTATGCCGATGATATCTGGTCCTCCTGGACCATACGGACACAGGAACAATTCCGTTCCAGCCTGCGCGCGGCAGGCATACTGATCCAGCTCCTCCACGAAGCAGGCCTCCGAGTGTCACCCACGAAAACTGTCTTCCTGCTCAACCTCCAAGGTACTGCGGCCAGAAGCACTCTTCGCCCCAGACTTGCCAAGCTGGAAACAGGCGAGCCCGCAATAAAGCTTCGCGTAGGTCAAACCACTATGCTCATCAAGATAGTAGACGCCCATACCTACCTGGGAGCCAGAGTTGCATACCAGAACCATGAAGCTCTCAACCTGCAGCACCGACTGCACCTTGGCTGGCAGGCCTACTGGCGACTGGCCAAGGTCCTCCGCTGTCGAGCACTGACCCTAGACAGCAAAATCCGCGTCTGGAAGACATGTGTCTACCCGGGCGTCCTTTACTCCCTGGAGGCCACAGGCATCACCTACCACTCCCGCACCCTCCTCTCTCAGTTCGTCCACGCTCAGCTCCGCCTCATCCATAAATTACCGGGCCACATCACCAAAGTTACCTCCCACGACCTACTCCTCAGAAGCCAACTCGACCCGCCAGGCGACACCCTTGACCAGCGGATCCAACGACATCTCCAACAAGCCCCGGAGTTTCCAACTGCGACGCAGGAAACCTGGTTCGATCTGCTGCAGGACTACTCGACGACGCCTGCTGTCTCTGCATCCGACCCCTCTGCCTCTATGACCCCTTCTCGGGGAGGCTCTACTCGCGCCCACCTCAAGCCCATCAGCAGCGTTCTCAGCTATCGGCCACTCAACTGTCCAATCTGCGGAGTTGGCTATAGCACCCTTCAGGCCGTCCGTCTCCACATGCGGAAGTCCCATCACACTCAAGTACGACAGGCACCTGCCTCCTCGGACTTGCGCCCAGCTCCTGCTCAGGCTCCGGACCCAGATCACGCCTCCTCTACTCCAGCCGTCATGATGGACCCAGATGCTACCACGGCCCAGGCCTCGCTACCTGACTTCGCGGCAGATGAACATGCTCTGTTTGTTTGGCAGCATGGTCGAGAAGGTCTCCCACAGTGTCGACACTGCCTCCGACAGTGTGATTCGTGGCATAACCTCCGAATACACATCTCCACCAAATCCTGCCGAACTTTAGTCCCAGACGGCTTTAACGCCCTTTCCCCAAAACACAATCTCAACCCGACTCCACTGTACCACAGGCCTGAATGTCAGCTTTACCTAGTCGGAAGTTGGGAAAGGCTCGCCTCCTGGCTGAAAAAGATGCTCCCTCAGGCAGTCCATCACTGCCCGTACTGTCACCAGTGGCTGACCCAAGCGCGTGGCCTTCGAGCTCATATTAAAGCCAAACACTCCCCAATGATCCCCTGCTGTGAAGAGGCAGTCCAGCGCATGCAATCCCACCGCAGGCTTTTGGCCCTTGGTAGCACCTGTCGCTACTGCAGCCTTACCCTAACAGGAGCGCCCATCAAGCACGCCACTGAGTGCGCAGTTCTGTTTCTGGTTCACTTGCTACAGGCCACGCATGCGCAACATCATTCGAATCACCTGCCTCAGGTCCGCGATGACTCTCCCCTCGATGTTCAATGCGCACCAAGTGAGCCCGGAAGACCTGGAAGAAGCCACTCAGGAGCTCAAGAGCATCGAAGCGCAGGTCCGGCTGATACCCAAGCAGCCCCAGCCCCTGATGGCCCCAACGACACTGATGAGCGAACCCCCACCTCAGGGAGGCATGCCGGACTCCTCGAATCCCCCATCGACGGAAGTCCCCGACAGACCTTCCAAATGGCAGAGGGACAACAGCAAAGGAGCCACCCAACCAGGCAAGGGAAAGGGCTCAACAGGCCGTGGAGCCCAGGGCCAACAGAACCCTGCCAACCGCCCTCCACCTCAGGGAGGCCCGCCAAGACGTCAAGGAGGTCGCCCCTCCGGATACCACCCCCAACCCCCATGGCAGCGACAAGGACAGGGATGCGGGCCTTCTTCAGGTCCCGACCTCACTCTCATGTGCCACACCATGGCCAGACTCCTCATGAGACACGAGGACGCTCTCTCAGTCCTCCAGCAATCCACCACCTGAATCCTCTTCCTCACGACTCAGCCCCCGGGCACTGTCCTCCCCAAGCTGTTCGCCACAGCCCAAGGATGGCACGAGCTGCGGTGGAACGACCCGGAATCCATCACCCATCCGATGCGCATCATTCTGTGGCAGAAACTGATGCTCGAGCTGTCTCAGCGTGCCCAGAAGGTCATCGACCAGGAGGATGCCCGAGAACAGGCGATTCAAATGGAGCTCTACAACCCGACCACGGGGTTCGGCTACCGCAAATGGAACAACAAGGAGGGTGTGATGCAGCCCATTCCCGATCGCGAACCGCTCACGGCACAGAAAGTGGTGGAGATTGCCAAGGAGCTAGCGACGCTGAGTGTCCAACCGCAACTGCTCAACAGGTTCCATGCCACTCGCCAGCTGGAGGAGAAAATGGAAGGCAGCACAGTGACCTGGCTATTGGAAGTGGGCTGGAGGGGCGAGCACACGGCTCGCTTCTGGGAGCTGCTCCAGCTCCTTTCACACAATTCCTCTCTTCTGATGATCGGTTGCACCCTTCGTCCGGATCGCCTCCAACGATCAGCCTTGGCCCAACAGCTGCAGACCCTCCTCCAGTCCATGCACATCCCTATGCCGAG